>JAJHSJ010001634.1:0-36014 GCA_021015155.1 Magnolia officinalis | reverse complement strand
TGTTGTCAAATGTTTCCGGTGTTCCTGATGATCTCCTGACCTGACCACCAAGTCATCAATATAGCATTCAACATGTTTATGCATCATATCTTGAAATATATTTTTCATCGCCCTTTGATATGTTGCCCTGGCATTTTTAAGACCGAATGGCATAACTTTGTAACAATAAATTCCAAGCGGTGTTCTGAATGCGGTTGCTTCTTCATCTTCGGGCGCCATTCTAATTTGATTATACCCTGCGTAGCCATCCATGAAGGACATGATAGCATACTGAGTCTACTATCGATTAACAATTCCGTTATCGGGAGAGGAAAGTCATCTTTTGGACAAGCCTCGTTCAGATCCCTGAAATCAATGCACACTCTGACCTGTCCGTTTTTCTTTTTCACAGGAACAATATTCGATATCCACCTAGGATACTTGACTTTCATAATGAACCCAACTTTTATCAGTTTACTGACCTCTTCTTCTATTAATGGCATTAGGTCTGGGTGAAATCGCCTTTGTGCTTGCTTTATCGGCTTCTTTTCTTTGGAGATATTTAATCGATGCATCGCTATGGAGGGTTTTAGACCTGACATTTCTTCATACGTCCAGGCGAAGACGTCTTTGTTTTCTCTAAGAAGTTGGCCATATTTCAGATTCCTGCTCGGAAAGACTGATGCTGATAAACGTATTCCTTAACTCTTCGTCTGTTCCCAAGTTTATTTCTCGCAGGCTGTCTATTGTCGGTTGCCCCCCGTCTTCTATTTGTCTCGGAGCTATCTCAGGGTACTCGACCATTTTAGGGTCCTGTTTTGGCATTTGTGTGGCCGTAACCATATTTACTGATGACTTTGCTCCGAGTCCTTGGAATTTCTTTCGCTGTTCCTGGTCAACCCCAAGAGGGATTTGAATTCCCTTTCCGTGGTTCAGCCCCATGGGTTTATTACAATTAAAACCCATATTCCTCATGATCTTCTTTCTCACTGAACTGTATTTTTCCAGATTCTGTGATGTCAGCCTTCTGTGGTATACATTATTCTTGACTTCGGTCTTTGCTTCTATTGCAACATGAAATTCTATCGGCTCGAGGTATTTGGTACCAGCTTTGACTTGAAACCTTCCTGGAGCGGCTAAAAATGGTTTACATCTTTCAATGTTGGGTAGCGGCATCGTATAATTAGACTACAAAATCTTTAACTGTTCCATTGATAATAAGGTTAACAGCGGCTGTCTCGGTTGTCTCAAACGCTTAGGCACAAAATAGAACTTCTTCCTTGCTCCCGCAGTCCTAGAGGATTCTACCCTTTCTTCTTTAACATTGTTTACTCGAATGTCCTTTACGACTTCATTTTTATCATTATTTCCCATCTCTTCGGAGAACCCTTTATAATAGCTGGCGTCCGCGAAGAAAGACTCGGCTTCTGTATACGGTTTCACATCGGCCATCACCTTACACTGTATTCCATCTTTACAGTATTTGAAGCATTGGTGCAAAGTGGAGGTTATGATGTTGTACTGATGCATCCAAGGCCTTCCCAGGAGAAGATTGTATGTTGTTACGGCGTTTATGACATGACATACGACATTAGTAGTTAATTCTCCTACCTCCGACGTCACTGTAATCTTCCCAAGCGCACGTTGTCCATCTTGATTGAAGCCCTGTATCATCATTCCACTAGGGCGCGGATCAGAACGTCGATAACCCAATCTGCTCACCATCGAGAGTGGTAAAAGGTTTACTGCAGACCCATTGTCTATCATAATCTGCTTTACTCACTTCCCACAGATATGACCCTCTATCATCAGTGGCCTGTTATGTTCCGTCTCACCAATCAAATCATCATCAGAAAATGAGATGACTGGTAGACAATCTGCCTGTTCTTGTGTCTTCCTTGTTTCATTTCTGTCAGCAGAATTTCTCTAACGCTGTGATCGGACAATGCTTGGATCAAACTTTGCCGAAACTCTTCTGATAACTTGAGTGCATCATAGATGCTTAAACGCGCCGGTATGCCTTTCAAATGGCTAACTACATCATAAACCACTTTTGCCATTTCGCTCCTGTTTTCATTTCTATCATCGCTATTTTGTTTTTCAATAACTTCTTTCCTTACGATTCCTGCTTTCCGTTTTACTGGGCTTGTTACCCTCTTTCTTGATCGTAACGTAATCATTGCCGCGTTCTTTGTCGACATTTGTCCCTTTTTCTCTTTTACTTCTCTGGCTTTTTTCTGAACTGTAAACATGTTTGCCATCGCCCTCGTACTCTTTCCTTTGTCTTCGCCGGTTATTATCTCACCTTTATTTATCATTCGCTGTATGATACATTTCAATGTATAGCAATTTTCTGTCGGGTGTCCCACTAAACGATGATAACGGCAGAAGTCTCTTTCTCTAGTCTTTGTTACATCTTCTAGATGCTTGGGTTCTGGTAACTCTAAGGTGTCGGCCTTTAGTAATTGCTTTATCATAGGAACAATATCTTCTTTATCAAAATCAAACCCTTTGTGAGAATCAAGCATTTTGAGCCTTTTTCCGTTGTATCTATTTTTCGTCTGGTTCCATCTTTCCTTTTGTTCTGGTTTCTTGTCCCTTGAGTCCCCTGTATCTTGATTTTTCATGTCACGATCGACGGTATTCACAGTCGTCCTGCTGGGTATTCTTCTAACAGCCTCCCGGTGAAATGCTGGCATCTTGTGGGTCATTAATTCTAATGCATGAGCTTTGGTGGCTAGGTCACGGAACGTCCTGATGTCGGTGCTGGAGAGCCCGAACGCGATTCCCATTTTCATAGAATTCAAACACATTTTTACCTGTTCCTTTTCTTCTGGCAGTTGTCTACATGATGCCCCCAATGTTTTCCATCTGTCTATGAACTTTTCCACTGGTTCCCCTTCTCGCTGCCGTATGGAGGCCAATTCTGTAATGCTGACATCACGTTCTGATGAGAAGAAGTTTGACATAAAAGCGTCCTGCATTTGCTCCCAAGTCCGTACTGATCCAGGAGTCAAGCTGGAATACCAGCGAAATGCTTTATGTGTTAGCGACGACTCGAACAGCCTTAGGCAATACTGTGCCACTGTGGAGAAATTCCCCATACTGGTAATGAAGTGCATTAGATGTTCTTCCGGTGACCCCTCCCCATTGAATTTCTGGAAATCTGGATGTTTGAAGTTGGCTGGAAACGAAACATCTTCTACCTCCCTCGGATAGGGTGTTCGATATCTAAAGTGGCTAGTATGTTCTCGTTCTCTTTCTATTCTCATGGTTTCTTCAACGACTTGTCTTATATCATCTTGTGTTATAGTCCTTACTACTGGAACGGACCCCCACGATCCTACTCCTTGCGGACGAGAACCTTCAGGCTGACTTTCCTGTCCATTCGTTGTTCTCATCATCGGTGGAGCCACTATTTGGGCTACGTTATGCGCCAGCATTGACAAGGCTTCTCTGAGGTTTCGACACTCATCCATTAGCCTCTTTGTGCTTCTGCCATCTGGTTAACACGATCTTCAGTAGTTGGCCTGTTTCCTTGACTCGTTTCGGCCATATGCACCGTGACTTCTTTACTGCTCGTCGAAGTAGTCATTGGAGTAAGGCGAGAGTATGTTGATGTGATGGGGCTTTTAAAGAGGGGAGATATCAGAGTCTCATTCGATTTCTGTGTGCTCCCTGTACTGCTGATCGATCGGGGTGACACAATTATTGGTGAACTTGCCGGGGGTGACATAGGCATCGGTGAGCTTATCATCAGCGCCTTACCTTTCTGTTCTCCTGTCCATTTGGTCTTTGGGGCAGCTAGAACCGAAAAATCGCGCGACGCGAACTACGGAGCTGTTCACTTGGGATATATCGCAGGAGGAGCGAGTTGGAGGTTCTTTCTAGCTGTACTGCGTGTAATCGGTCCTCTGGCTCTTAGCAGAGATGAGTTCGCTCTACGACTTTTCAGATTCCTTTCTTTTGCCTTACGAGACAGGACCATAGTCCAATCCCCCTCACTTTCTTGCGGTTGAGGTGAAACGGATACAACTCCAGCTGTTACTTGAGTCATTTTACGCCCACTTGTAGGACATGAATCCATACGTTCTGGGGTTTAGCTTGGCATATACTCTACTATGAATCCAGTAGAGTGAAGCGGGAGTTCACTTTCCTTGTAAGACTAGCCATCAGTTGTATTTTGTGGTTGAATTCAGGTACCTTCAATAATGAAACGCACACGAAATTAGTATGTGAAGGGTTAAGTAATCCATCTTAGGGATGAAGGGGAGGATGTTCCCACTGAGAGTCGCCATTTTGGCATTTGAGAGATGCCAAAAAGTGATAAAAGCTTTACCGCTTTTCCAATGTTAATACTAGATAAGACAAATTTCCCCAGCAGAGTCGCCATTTTGTTTCAATAAGAAAACAAAATATATTTGATTTGGGGGTTTCATCTTATTCAGACATAACAGAGAAAAGTATAAAGACTATCATCACACTTTATTGATTCTGAGTTCATTTACATCCTTTAATATCCCTTGATTCTAAGATAGATTACTTGGCACAAAGAAACTATTATAAGTTCAACTATTATAGTCAAATATAAATTTTGGCGGCATAACAAAAATGATCTCAGTCATCCCCTAAGACTTAGGAGGAATTGACGAGTCGATCAACAATCTTCAAGGAGATAGATATTCCGGCAGCATTCCAGTGCTATTATTGATGATTCTCTCTTTTTTCTTGGACAGGAAGAACTCGAAGACTTGGAGGCTTCAAGCATTTTGACAGCATGACAGCCCTTTACTGTTACAGACTGCAGAGCAATCTGTTTGCGCGGTCCTGCACAAAGCATATCGTTTGCGCGGTCCCGCGCAAAGCATATCGTTTACGCAGTCCCGCGCAAACTGATGAAACCCTTTGCTCCTACCTTCGATCTTCTTCTTCGCTCTTCTTTCGCTCCAAAATCTTCAAATCCCCCAAATGAAGGAGGGGAGAGGGTATTTATAGGCATTCACACATGTGAAACCTTAATCTTAGCGATGTGGGACCAAATTACTTGGGATTCTTGTTGAGCATTCGTTATACACTTTGCGGGGACCCGCGCCATCGATATACTTTGCGGGGACCCGCGCAATCGATATTCTTTGCGGGGACCCGTGCAAAGTGCTCTTTGAGCCTTTCCATCATTCCTTTCCTTCATCTCTTTTCTTTAATGTTTTGATCTTTGCCTAAATTCTTCTCTTATTTTTATACCTCAACATGAAGCCCATTGTAGTACCTAAGGCCCTACTGCATGGCCCATTGTGATGTATTTAAGGCCCATGGATGTGGCCCAATGTGATGTATTTGTGGCCCATATGGCAAGGCCCAATGTGATGTATATGTGGCCCATGAGCGAGGCCCAATGTGATGCATATGTGGCCCACGAGTGAGGCCCATCGTGATGTATATGAGGCCCTTGTGTGAGGCCATGATCCCATTATATATTAGCCTCTATTTGGGCCACTCCTTGGGAGCAATGTTGGTTAAATGTCCACGTTGATTGGCAACGATGGTTAAATGTCCACATTATGACCTTCCCTTAGGACTTTGTTAAGCTCATTCTCATCATTCTAGGTCAACACAAATCATTGGGCCCCATTGATGTTTGCATAGTCCATCTATTCGTATTGGGATAACCCAAAATGTTGGACCCCTATTGGTTGCTAGTAGGGTTGTCTTTTAAAAAATAAAAATAAAAATCTTGGAGTCCATCTAGGACTTGTTAAGCCCGTTCTGGATCCTTAAGATCATAGGTAGGCCACCTAGGTCCAACCTTGATATGAGGAGAGTTCATCATCATCATAGACGGAATGATCCGTGCTACCAGATTTGGCATATCCACAGTTGAGGATTCACCCTCATGTTATGGATCTACTATCCATCTATGGACCCCACCTTATGTATAGGCTGATTATTGATGCCGACTATGAGTACGTGCTAATATAACATCATGATAAAAGCCAATGAGATGGTATGAGGCCCATTGCGATTGTATTAGGCTCATTCTCATTTCCCCTTGGTAGGCTAACCCAGATTGATGGGCCCCTATTATTATTAGTATGATCCATCTCACTTTATTGGGTTATCCAATTCTTTAGGTCCTCATTGATGTTAGTAGAAGTTCTCAAACTTGGAAGCCCACTCTTAGGCCCATGAGTAAGCCATCTAGACCCATCCTTGTTATGAGGAGGATGAATCATCACCTCTGCTCATAGTTAGAAGAATTGTGGTATTAGATTTGGTATATCCACTGTCGAGGACCAATCCTCATGATGTGGATTAGATCTGCTATCCTTTTATGGACCCCACTATATATTGACCGATTATTGATTACGAGTATGATAGTATACGCACTGAGTGTGTGTTAGTATAAAATTATGATTATATAAGGTCATTGTAAGGTTAATTTTGATTGTATGAGATCCATTGTGATGGTACGAGGCACATTGTGATTATACGAGGCCCATTGTGTGATTACATGAGGCCCATTGTGATTATATGAACCCATTGTGATTTTATAAGGCCCATTATGATTGTATGAGACCTAATTGTGATGTAAGAGGCCCAACACATGTATGAGGACCATTATATGCATGAGGAACATTGTATGTGTGAGGCCCACCATGTGTAGGTGATTATTGCACACCACCCATAAGGGCCACAGGCCGCCTTATACCACCCCATTATGATGTATGTGATTATAATCATGCTTGGTATACTTCATAACACATGCCCACATGCATCATCCGTATGTTTGTTATGAGAAGTGATTGGGCATAGCATGTGCCATTGAGCTGATTGTTTGTGGGACTCCATAAGAGACGAAGTTGCCCCATATGAGCGCGGTATGCGCATGTTTGATGCATGACTGGATGGTATGACTTATGCATCCCACATTTTGTGATATGACCACTATACGCCCTAACGACATCAGAGTCGTGGCCTCCACAGGCATGTTGTGGATGGCCAGATGGGACACCGAAAATGTTTGGTTCTAGCATACAAGCGTGATAGATGTCCCTCGGTGAAAATTTATAAACCCCCAAGGCCAGGGGACGCCCCAACGTCTAGACCGAGTGGATATATATAAGCGCATGAAGGTTGTATACTAGTAGGGCGTGTGACCTACGATGTCGTGGTTGGTTGGGAGGGGGTGTGACTTTACCTGCCTGAGGGAGTAGGCAATGTTAGGTTAAGTACGACCAGCTCATAAATGGGTCTGCTATTGACGAGCAGGGCCGATATTGGTAGGCGGATAGTGAAGTCTCTTCCACTTATCCAGTTGTGCGCTTGATGGGGCAGCAAGCTGGCGTAGAGTGTACTAGACCCCAATGATAATCTCAAAGATGTACGGTACTGATATGTGGACTTATTGAGCAGGAGTTGTATACTCAACATTTTACTTATTCATTCATTCATTCACTATCCACTCGAGCTAGTGGTGCGCACCTAATTTGTTAAGTGTACCTTCGCAATTGCTAGGATTTCGGTTGGGGCACGTGGCCAACCTGAGATTAGAAGTTTACCACATTGAGTCTTGCTATCCAAATTTAGGTATGAAACTAGTTTGGATAGAAGTCCCTTGTGATGGATCCCATACCCTGCGATACTACGTACTATCATCCCGAATTCACACTCCAGCTTGGTCATTTCATTCGCACCGCATATTGCATTACAACCGCGACATATGGCATTTGGGTTGCTATGTTTTCTGCATTTACATGGCCAAGATGAGGCTAATGCTATTCGTGGCTCTCAAGGATTGCATATTGTATTGCATCCTCAGTATGTGATATTTGACTCATCATGACTCCGCATTACATAACCGATCTGCATTGCATACTCTGATATTGAATGACTTATAGCCTTACCAGTCTTCCACTTACATTGATATTTGTGTGCTTGGCACTTATCTTGCGCACACACGTACACCACCCTCTAAGCTTTCTATAAGCTTATGCACGATAGATGCGTGCAGGTGGTGATAGGACGCAATCGAGCTGAGGCAGGAGCATGCGGTAGAGCTTCTGGAGCTTTTGACATTTATCTTATATTTTCCTTTCATGTATTGTACTCAAGTTTTTGATATTAGTAGATATGTGATGATGATGTTGCCTTTGTGATTTGGGTACACTTGTGATTATGCTCCTTTATAAAAGAATAAAAAATTTACACTGAATATCCTCCTTGCAGGTTCCGAATGGGTGCTGGGAGCTGAGAATGGGGTACTACGGAGGCTATCGGCACCAGATTTGGCGATCAGGAATTCTGTGAGCCCATTTTCCAAGTTTGGGGCGTGACAAAAGTTGATATCAGAGCATAACTTGGGAATATCTATGGATAACATCACATATCTGCTGATAGCTACCTTTCACTGTGTGAGTGTTGCAAACTTGAATGGTTAGATCCCCGAGTTCGAATAACTTAGAAACTTCCTGATATAGCTCCCCATTGTGTGTATATTCAAGAGTGTTTAAGGATAATACGCCCTTGTTCTTTCCTGTAGGACATGCTGCCGAGGAGAGTGACTCCCGCTCTACCACCTGTGACTCCCACTCCACTACCGGAGATTCCTGCTCCCCCACTTGAGGATGTCGCTCATCTACTCGAGACTGGTGCAGATCCGACCGTACCCGTGAGTGTCGCCCAGTTACAGTAGATACTCTAGGCAGTGACAGTCGCCCTCCAAGGGCAAGGTAGGTGCCCCGCTGTTACGACAGCCCAGGTAGAGTAGAAGCGCACTAACACCCTCTTCGAGACTTTTGAAAACTCGATCCCCTGCGCTTCTAGGGCGAGCTAGACCCGATAACAGCCAAGAAGTGGTGCTCTGAGATGGAGGAGATTTTTGATATGATAAGATGTACAACCCAGCAGCGGGTCCCATTAGCTGTATTTCTTCTCCAGCATGAGGCCAAGCATTGGTGGGCATCAGTCACCCGAGTAGCAGGAGCTGATTTTGAATAGACCTAGGAGGACTTTGCAGACCGATTTGACTGGAAGTTCTTTCCTGAGCATGTTCGACAGCAGTGCGTGTTAGAGTTTGAGACTCTAATCTAGGGGGACATGACAGTGTCCCGGTATGAGGCACGTTTCGCTGTGCTATCGAGGTTCGTTATGTATCTTGTCGATGATGAGGGGCGGAAGGCCCGCTGTTTCGAGAACGACTTGCGTTTCGGTTTCCGAAGCCGTGTTGTTGGGTATGTGCTCCTGACTTTTGAGGAGGTAGTACAGAGGGCCCAGATTTATGAGGCCAAGTGGGATAGTTCACAGAGAGATCGTGATCAAAGAAGAGACCAAAAGAGGCAGGCCCCCTCTGGTAACTCCCAATAGCAACAACGTCGACGGCCGCAGAGGCATAGGAACCGTCCAACCGTCTGAGCACCGGTAGTATCCCCAGTACCACCTCCAGGGCAGTTCATCGGTGTCTATCATGGATACGGTGAGATGAGACATCGTTGGTGGGAGTGTCCCTGCCTTCAGCAATAGCAGCTCCTACTACCGGGACCCCAACAACAGTCGCAGCAGCGACGACCACAAAGAAGACACGCACCACCCCAGCAGGCCTAAGGCAAACTTTGTGCAGCCCAGCAGGACCCTCAGTCGTCAGGAGGAGTCGCTGACAATTCGATCAACCAGGCCTTAGGATTGTCTTAATAGTTTATTCATGGAGGAGACATCTTGGAAGTGAGAGGCTGAGATTTGCGAGCGTTATCCCTGTCTCATTGTTGTTGACCGCATTCATGGGTTGTGATTTTATATAGTGAAGTAATTTCCCTCTTTTATTAGCTTCAGTTAGTTACGTGATAGTGTAAATTCTGAGGACGAAATTTTTATTAGGAGGGGAGAGCTGTAAGACCCGTAACCTAGTCCATACAGTTCCTTAGGATCCCGCGGTCCTCCCTGTCGAATTTCGGCCACCCGTGACACATATATAGCATTTGCGTGCCACCCTGAGTCCCATCTTATCAACTTGAGTCAACTCAACCTTAGACTTGTACCATTACGACCGCGTCGTCGCCACAGTTCCAACGACGCGTCTTGCGTACCGATGCGATATCTAGGCTAGGAGTTGTGAGCCCGCGTATATTTCGAGGAAAACGCCGCACATTGCGAATCTCGAGAGAATCTCTACCATCTAACACATCAATAAATCAAGTATAAGTCAAGTACACATCCCATCACACTCATCCCTCTCTCACCCAAAAGTCATCACAACCCATGCCTCTCATGTCACTCTCTTACACAACCCATACCACCCATCACTTCATCTCATCCCTTTCATCCCATCACCTTCTCTCTCCCTCTTATTCTCTCCACCATTTTTTCCAAGCAACCAAGAGTGCACGTTAAAGCTTCCCAAAGAGAGAGCCAAGTATGGCCCACTTCTTATCCCCCTAAACTCTCATCTCCACCCTTTAATCTTCATCATCCTCCATTAAAGTTGAAGCCAAGGAGATAAGGAAGCCATAGAACTAAGAAGATTAGCAATCAGTGGGTGTTCATAGTACTAAATCGTAATTTTGTTATAGGGCCCACATGATTTGGGACCCATCTTGTTGTATGTGTTGTATATGGCCCATCTATGGGAGCTCATAGTGTCGGAGCTCCTCCGCCTCACGTCTCTCTCTCTCTCTCTCCATCTTGTGGCCCACCACGATGTATATTTTTTTTATCCATGCCGTTCACCACGTGGACCACACCACTGTTCAAGTGGGCCCACCTCGCTGCCATGTTCGGGGCCTACCTTGCTGCCCATTTTGGACTGGCCCAGACGAAATAAAAACACCAATATCAGATTGATCCAAATTAGGTAGGCTACGTCCATGTGGGACCCATGTGTGACGCATGTATTTTATCTGCATCGTCCATTTGCTGGACGCTGGGCCAGTGGCCTAGCAGTCCAGCAGCATAGCTGTTGTGTAAACGTCAGCAAGTTCTGTGGGCCTGATCAGGAGGTATGCGTTTTATCCAACCGTCCATTTGATGGAATTTCACCATGATGTATGGGTTTTAACCCACGCTGCCCGTCCATTGTGGGACTCACTCCACATGTGTTGCACGTGTGGAGGTGGGGCCCAATAGATGTATATGTTGTATATTTCACCATCCATTGTTGGACGGTGATTGGTGGGAGCCCACCCTCCTGTATATATATATATATATATATATATATATATATATATATATATATATATATATATATATATATATATCCAAGTCATCCGTCCATTTTTCCCTGGATGTGGGGCCCACTCCACACGTGCTGGGTGGGGCTCACCTTGATGTATGTATTCTATAGCCCACACTGTCCAACCCTCTGGACGATGGGACCACCTCAATGTGTGTGTTTATATTTAAGCCGTCCATCTGTTTTGATGTGGGACCCACCCCACACGTGCTGCACGTGTGGGGGTGGGCCCACCTTGAGATATGTGTTTTATTCTTGTCATCCAGATGTTTGGGATGGTGGGGCCCCATGTGATGTATGTGTCTGTCCACGTTATCCACACATGGACAGTGGGACCCACCTCTATGTATGTGTTTCATACATGCCGTCCATCCGTCCCTGGGACGGTGGGACTCACACTGCACATGTGGGGTCTCCATCGCTAGCTGGACGTGGACACCTAGATGTATGTGTTCTTCCAGGCGTCCATCACGTGGAACCTATGGTATATGGTTTTATCAACACGGTCCATCTGCAAGCAGCGTGGCCTGCCTATCTGTCCTGCAACAGCAAGCTCACCTTTGATGTATGTTTTGTATGCACATAGTCCAGGTCGTTGGTAGGACCATTTTAATATATATGAGGCCCACCTGTTGTGTGTGAAGCCCCTTGTAGTATGTGAGGCCCATCTGTTGTGATTGAGGCCCACTGCGTATGTGTGTAACTGTGGGATTCACCGTGATGCATGTATTAACTATCCATCTTGTGAGGCCCACCTGTTGTGTGTGAAGCCCATTGTAGTACTTGAGGCCCTACTGCGTGGCCCATTGTGATGTATTTAAGGCCCGTGGATGTGGCCCAATGTGATGTATATGTGGCCCATGAGTGAGGCCCAATGTGATGCATATGTGGCTCATGAGTGAGGCCCATCGTGATGTATATGAGGCCCTTGTGTGAGGTCATGGGCCCATTATATATTAGGCTCTATGTGGGCTACTCCTTGGGAGCAACGTTGGTTAAATGTCCACGTTGATGGAAATGATGGTTAAATATCCACATTACCTTCCCTTAAGCCTTTGTTAGGCCCATTCTCATCATTTTGGGTAAACCCAAATCATTGGGCCCCATTGATGTTTGCATGGTCCATCTATTCATATTGGGATAACCCAAAATATTGGGCCCCCATTGGTTGCTAGTTGGGTTATTTTTTTAAAAAAAATCTTGGAGTCCATGTAGGACTTATTTGGGCCCCCTAGGGAATCTAGCGGGCCATATGATAATATGGCTAAGGAAGCCCATTCCGGATCCTTAGGATCATAGGTAGGCCACCTAGGTCCAAACTTGATACGAGGAGAGTTCATCATCACCATAAACGGAAGGATCCGTGCTGCCAGATTTGACATCTCCACAGTTGAGGATTGACCCTCATGTTATGGATCTGCTGTCCATCTATGGACCCCGCCTTGTGTGTAGGCCGATTATCGATGCCGACTATGAGTACATGCTAATATAACATCATGATACAAGCCATTGAGATAGTATAAGGCCCATTGTGATTGTATTAGGCTCATTCTCATTTCCCCTTAGTGGGTTAACCCAGATTGATGGGCCCCTATTATTATTAGTATGATCCATCTCGCCTTATTCGGCTATTCCAATTCTTTGGGTCCCCATTGATGCTAGTAGAAGTACCTAAACGTAGAAGCCCACTCTTAGTCCCATGAGTAGGTCATCTAGACCCGTCCTGGTATGAGGAGGATGCATCATCACTTCTAGCCATATGTAGAAGAATTTGTGGTATTAGATTTGGTATATCCACTGTTGAGGACCGATCCTCATTATGTGGATTAGATCTGTTGTCCTTTTATGGACCCCGCTATATATAGGCCGATTATTGATTACGACTATGATAGTATACGCACTGAGTATATATTAGTACAACATTATGATTATATAAGGTCATTGTAAGGTTAATTGTGATTGTATGAGATCCATTGTGATGGTACGAGGCACATTGTGATTATATGAGGCACATTGTGTGATTATATGAGACTCATTGTGATTATATGAGACCCATTGTGATTGTATAAGACTCATTATGATTGTATAAGACCTAATTGTGATGTAAGAGGCCCAACACATGTATGAGGACCATTATATGCCTGATACCCATTGTATGTGTGAGGCCCACCATGTGTAGGTGATTTTGCACACGACCCATACGAGCCACGGGCCGTCTTATACCAGTCGACTATGATGTATGTGATTATAATCATGCTTGGTATACTTCATGATACATGCCCATACACATCATCCACATGCTTGTTATGAGAAGTGATTGATCATAACATGTGCTATTGGGCTGATTGTTTGTAAGACTCCCTAAGAGATGGAGTTGCCCCACATGAGCGTGCGGTACGTGCGGGTTTGATGCATGACTGGATGGTATGACTCATGCATCTCGCATTTTATGATATGACCACCGTACGTCCTAGCGACATCATGGTTGTGGCCTCCACAGGCATGTCGTGAATGGCCAGATGAGACACCGAAAATGTTTAATTCTAGCATACGGGCGCGATAGATGTCCCTCGGTGAAAATTTCTAAACCCCCGAAGCCAGGGGACGCCCCAACGTCTATACCAAGTGGATATATATGAGCACATGAAAATCGTATACCAGTAGGGTGCATCTCCCACTGTGTCATGATCGGTTGGGAGAGGGTGTGGCCTTACCTGCCTGAGGGAGTAGGCAATATTAAGCTAAGTCCAACTAGCTTATAAATGGGTCTGTTATTGACGAGCCGGGCCAATATCGGTAGGCGGATAGTGAGGTCTCTTCTACTTATCCAGTTGGGCACTTGATGGGGCAGCAAGCTGGTGTAGAGTGTATTAGACCCCGGTTATGATTCCAAAGATGTACAGTACTGAGATGTGGACTTATTGATCAAGAGTTACATACTCAACATTTTACTCATTCATTCATTCATTCACTATCCACTCGAGCTGGTGGTGTGTAACTAATTTGTTATGTGTACCTTCACAATTGTCAGGATTTTAGTTGGGGCGCGTGACCAATCTGAGACCAAGAGTTTGCCATATTAAGTCTTGTTATCCAAATTTAGGTATGAGACTGGTTTAGATAGAAGTCTCTTATGATGGACCCCATACCCTGCGATACTACGTACTATCATCCCGACTTCACACTCCGGCTTGGTCATTTCATTCACACCGCATATTGCATTACATCCGCGGCATATGACATTTGGGTTGCTATGTTTTTGCATTTACATGTCCTAGATAAGGCTAATGGTATTCGTGGCTCTTTAGGATTGCATATTGTATTGCATCCTCGGTATATGATATTTGACTCATCATGACACCGCATTGAATAGCTGATCTGCATTGCATACTCTGATATTGAATGAGTAAGTGCTACGGTCTCATTCTCCTTTGATTGTCAAATTTTGTGGTGCCAAAACCTCTTGTGTGCTAAAACTTCTATCTGTATGTCTGGTGCTTGTATGATGATATTCAAGACGACAACACAATGGTTCAAGACATGTATGGTGCTCTACTTCAAGATATGAAAGGTTTTGTACTTTGTCCTCTTCCATATACTTCAATGTTCAAAGCTACATCGATAAGAAGAGTGGTTGTTCAAGACTCAAGTACATTTCAAGACTCAAGTACAACTCAAGCTGAAGATTAAATTCAAGCTGTAGAAGATCTCAAGATCAAGCTACATCAAGTAGAGATCTCAAGCCTCAAAGGTTAACCATCATCTGAAAGAATGAAGTTCAATGTTCATACTTCATGTCCTAGGTATGATAGACCTTAGTTTGACCTTAAGGTAGGTCACTTTGTATACACAATTCAAGATGAATATTTTTACATGAAGTTGGTCTGTTCTAAGACTAGTCCTGCACCTTCTTCGACCAGTCCTAGACCTGGTTCAACCAGTCTAAGAAATTCCATGACTAGTCCTATGTTGTTAAAGATATTCAAAATTTTCTGGTTATTCTTCGACCAGTCCTAGAGATTGTTCAACCGGTCGTAGGGATGTCTCGACTCGTCCTACGACCAGTCCTAGAACTTCGACTCAAACTCTAGCAACCAAATCTAGTTTCCTACGACCAGTCCTGAGTCATCTTCGACCAGTCATAGGTGGTCTACGACCAGTCGAAGGGTCCCCAAGACCAGTCGTAGAACTGATTTTTCAGATCGCGCTTAAAATTTCAAAATGTCGTTGGATCTACGACCAGTCGAAGGTTCCCTAAGACAAGTCGTACATGCGATCTTTGCTTTTATAAATTAAAAACAAAATTCAGAGTTTTCATATCAATTAATTTGAGAAAATTCAAACCTCCACTCTGAGATAAGTTGTGTTCATTTTAAGCTACGCTGTGCATATTTAATATTGTTTTGTTAACTTTTCATATTTGATTTTATTCCTATATTCCAATATTATTTTGAAAAGAGGAATTGCTATATTCACTTTTCTTGGAATCAAAATCAAATAAAGCTACACCCAATTTGATTTAATTTAAAATCAATTAGAACCTAGAACCATTTCTTAAGTGAGTATTGGACATTAAACGTTGTTTCGAACTTCTACTCTGATTGGTTCTACCGGGCTGCTACAAAAGGAGTAATCCAGGTATTTTACATTTATTATAAATTCATTACTTTGGTTTTATTTGAGATTCGCCAGAAAAATCTCATTGTGTTGGTTATCTGAGGAGAGCCAAAAAACTCAGAAAGTGTGGGTTTTTGGATTGTGCAAGTCCAAGTTAAAAAGACACAATTGTGAAGGTTTTAAGTGAACCTGTGAAACCTATTTTTATAGTGAATGCTAATATCCCTTGTGTGAGGATATTAGGAGTGGAGTAGCAAGCTGTGTGGCTGTTGTTTAACAGTTGGTGAACACACAGGCAAACCACTATATATCGGTGTGTTTTGTGATTTGAATGTTCTTTTAATTTCTATATCTTTAATCGTTTAGATTTGTGGAATGTATATGTGGATGTGAATGTTGTAATATTTACATTTCAAGCAAAGTGGGGAATGTTGTAATAGTTTAGAATTTATTTCTTGTTATTTCCTTTATTTCCTTTCTGTTGGAGTTTTGATATTCAATTTGTTCTAGTAAGCTTGTCCTGCCATAAACCCTTAGTTTTTATGGTACAAAGGTTGTCCTTAGAACAACATTAGTATAAGCTCTTTATTTTGAGGTTACTCTACATTCTTGTATTGTGGTTTGTTTTCTTTATTGTGTTGGCTATCATATTTCTTATTTTCCGCTGTTAAATTTTAATTTGGCACAGTCCTATTCACCCCCCCCCCCCCTAGGACATATAGCTTGGCCTTTTCAAGTGGTATCAGAGCCTAATAGCTTGTTTTAGTTGCTTTATTTTTGGATTCATTTCCTAAGCTAACAATCTAAGTTATATATAAGATGTCAAATTTTGATAGCCTTTCAGTTACTAGGCCTCCACCCTTTGATGGCTCCAACTATGCCTATTGGAAAGCTAGGATGAGGATTTTCCTCAAATCCATGGATTAAAGTGTGTGGCTTGCCACAGTAACTGAATGGAACCCTCCTACCATTGAAGTAATTGGTATCAATGGATCAAAATCAATGAGAATAACACCTTATACTTCTTGGTCTACACTTCAAAAAGTGAGAGTAGTGCCAATGCAAAAGCACTAAATGCAATCACTTGCGCACTATCACCGGATGAGTTCAAAAGAATCATATCCTGTGATACTGCAAAGCAAGCTTGGGATATATTAGAAATGACACACGAGGGTACTTCAATTGTCAAAAAATCTAAAGACCAACTCCTCACATCCAAATTTGAAGAAATTAATATGGAGGAAAATGAAATGTTTATGGACTTCTACGCTAGATTAAATGACATTGTAAACTCTATGCGGGGTCTTGGCGATAAAATCCTAGAAAGTAAAGTGTGTGTAAAGATACTACGCTTACTACCTGAACTTCGTGATACGGACAATATGAGGATAGAAGAACTAGTTGGTTCTTTACAAACCTACGAGTTAACTTTTAAAGCTCCTAAAGGTAAATCAATAGCCCTTAAGTCTTCCAAATGTATTTCTCAAGAAAATTCTGATTTTGAAAATTCCGAAGATGATATGGCTCTTTTAGCGAAAAAGTTTTACAAGATTTTCAAAAGTAAAAAGAGGGTTGGTTTTCAAAAAGCAAATGATAAGAAAAGATCTAAATCTAGATCTAAATCTTGGAAATCTTTGAAAGATAGTCAATGTTACAACTGCCAAGAATATGGGCATCTAGCAAACAAGTGTCCTAAAAAGGACAAACCTAAAAAGAAAGGAATGTTGGCTACTTGGGATGAATCTTCTGGCACTGAAGCCTCTTCTGAATCAGAAGATTCTAAAACTGAATCGGGCAATGAAGTTAAGGCCCTTATGACTCTAGCCAAGTTCACTTTTTCAGATCATGATGATTCAACCAGTGAAGAAAATCTGAATAGTGATCATGATAATGAAGAAGATCTTCAAGATGCTTATAATGCCCTATACAAGGAAAGTTGTAAAATTGCCGTAAAACTAAAACTTCAAAAAGAAAGGTTTTCAGGACTTAGAGAAAGATTTGAGTCTCTTGTGAAAAATCTCATCTTTCAGATTGTTTTGAAAAATGCAAATGTGATCTTGATTTCAAAACCACCCTTATTGAAAATCTAAAATCTAAAAATGATAAACTTAAACTTGAAGTCTCTTTCCTTTTGAGTTTAAAGGATACATGGAGGTATGCCCAAGGTGATCCAAAATTAGAAAAACTTTTAACTGGATCAAGAAAATGTGGCGACCGATCCGGTTTGGGCTACGACAAAAATATTCCTCCTAAACAGAAGAATACTCCTCCCAAGTTTGTAAAAGGAGAATCCTCTAACTCAAAAGAGAAAAGTTCAAGCCAAAAGTTTTATAAAAATGTTAAACCTTTTCAATCTTTCAAAACCAGAGGTAACCATATCAATTACAAAAATTAAAACCAAAACCCTTTAGCTGAAAAAATAGTTGATTTGCTTAAGGAGCTCTTAAAATCTAACTCAATGGGTCACTTATACAAAAATCTCAAATACAAGAAGACCAACTATACTCTTAAACCCAAAATAGTAATGAAATGGGTTCCTAAAGTTACTTGCTTGGTTGCCCACACTGCTTTTAAAGCTACAAGCCATTCGAAGTGGTACTTAGACAGTGGATGCTCAAGACATATGACAGGCGACAAGGCTTTATTCACCGATCTTAAAGATATGACTGATGGGTCAGTCACATTCGGTGATGGTAGCAATTGCAAGATTATTGGCCAAGGTACGATTCAACTCTATAACCTTCCTTTATTTAAGAATGTTTTATATGTTGAGGGGCTAAAACACAACCTGTTAAGCATATCTCAAATATGCGATAACAATCACAGTGTAAAATTTTCTAATAAAGGTTGTGAAATCTTGAACAAAAAGGGTTCTGTAATATTAACTAGTCGCAGGACTTCTGAAAACTGTTATATTGTAAGCGATGGTAGCTCATCTAATCAATTGTGTTACATTGTCCATACTGATGAAACAGAATTATTGCATAAACGCCTTGGACATGTAACTGCCGTAATTTATACAGATTAAGCAAGGGAGAACTAATAAGAGGTCTACCTAAATTACAAAATATATACAAGATATGTGGTGAATGCCAGTATGGGAAGCAAACAAGGAGCTCTCACAAAAAGGTGAACTTCAATGCCACATCAAGACCACTCGAGCTTCTCCATATGGATCTTGTAAGACCTACCAGGACGGAGAGTCGAGGTGGCAAAAAATACATCTTGGTAATCGTGGATGATTTTTTTAAATTCACTTGGGTAGCCTTCTTAAGGGATAAATCAGAAACCCCTGATGAAGTTAAAAGGATTCTCAAACGGATCTAAACTGAAAAAGGTTCTCAAGTTTGTAAGATCCGTAGTGATAATGGATCTTAGTTCGAAAATAACAGTTTTGAGAAATTCTGTAACGATCAAGGAATATCGCATGAATTCTCTGCACCCAAAACTCCTCAATAAAATGAAATTGTGGAAAGGAAAAATAGAGTGCTTCAAGAAATGGGAACTGTAATGTTGAATAGTATGAAGCTCCCTAAAAATCTTTGGGCTAAAGCAGTGAATACTGCCTGTTATGTTATTAATCGGGTTTATATATGTAAATCTAATAATAAAATCGCTTATGAAATGTGGTTCAATAAAAAGCCTACTGTCAAATACTTTCGAGTTTTTGGTAGCAAGTGTTATATTTTGCGTGACCGTGAAAATCTGGGAAAGTTTGACACAAAGAGTGACGAAGGAATCTTTTTACGATACTCTTTAAACAGTCGTGCATATCGTGTTCTGAACAAAAAGACCGGTGTTATTCAAGAATCAATTAATGTGGTCATAGACGATCATTTGAATACACCTGCCCCAAGTTCAGATAATGATGAAGTTCTTCTAATTGACAAACCTGATACTTCATCAAGTCAAAACAATTCTAAATTAAGGATTGTTAAAGATCATCCAACCGCTCAAATTCTTGGAAACCCTCTCACTGGTGTGCGCACTCGTAGACAACTAGAAGACATATGTAATTACATTTTCTTTACATCTCAGATTGAACCGGTAAACGTAAAAGAAGCTCTTTCTGATGAAAACTGGATAGTAACTATGCAGGAAGAACTTAATCAGTTTGTTCGAAATGATGTCTGGTATCTTGTTCCTAGACCTAAAGATAAACACACTATAGGAACTAAGTGGATTTTCAAAAATAAGTCTGATGAACTTGGGAATATAATTCGAAACAAGGTAAGACTGGTTGTTCAAGGGTACACTCAAATAGAAGGCATTGATTATGATGAAACCTTTGCTCCAGTTGCTCGCCTAGAATCAATCAGATTTTTTATATCCATTGCATGCTTTAGAAAATTTAAAATCTTTCAAATGGATGTAAAGAGTGCTTTTTTGAATGGTGATCTACATGAAGAAGTATATGTTGAACAACCTACAGGGTTTGAAGACCCTAAGTTTACTGATCATGTATACCGTCTTTAAAAAGCTCTATATGGTCTAAAACAAGCTCCTAGGGCATGGTACGAAAAATTGACTAAGTTTTTACTAAGTCATAATTTTCAAATGGGTAGTGTCGATAAGATGCTTTTTGTCAAGAAACATAACGATGATATCTTAATGGTTCAGATCTATGTTGATGATATTATTTATGGATCAACTTGTACTAACATGACTGTTGAGTTTGCAGATTTGATGAAATCTAAGTTTGAAATGAGCATGGTTGGGGAATTAAATTATCTCCTTAGGTTGCAAGTAAAACAATAACCAGATGACATATTCATTTCTCAAACAAAATATACTCTGAACTTAATCAAAAAGTTTGGATTTGAGAATGGCAAGAATTTTGATACTCCTATGAGTACAACTTTAAGACTCTCAAAGGACTCTACAGGTAAAAATATAGATCCTAAATTGTATCATAGTATGATTGGTAGTCTTCTTTACTTAACTGCTAGCAGACCTGATATTGCTTTAAGTGTTGGGATTTGCGCTAGATATCAGTCTGATCCTAAAGAGTCAGATCTTTCTGCTGTTAAGCGGATTATGCGATATGTCGCGAGTTCTGCTAAAATGGGTGTCTGGTATCCATTTGATACTAGTGTTCAATTAGCTGGGTACTAAGATGCTGATTGGGCTGGAAATATTGATGACAGAAAATCAACCAGTGGTGATTGTTTTTATATTGGAAACTGTTTGGTTTCTTGGTTTAGCAAAAAATAAAGTTCTATATCGCTCTCAACTGCTGAGGCTGAATACATTGTAGTAGGAAATGCATGCACTCAGCTTGTTTGGATGAAACGTATGTTAAACGATTATGGAATTGCACAGGAATCAATGATATTATATTGTGATAATTCCAGTGCTATAAATATATCAAAAAACCCAATCCAGCATTCACGTACCAAGCACATTGACATTAGGTATCACTATATTCATGAATTAGTGGAAGAGAAAATAATATCCTGGGAATATATACCGACCGAGACTCAACTTGCCGACATTTTCACTAAACCGCTCGACAAAAACGGGTTTAATAAATTGAAATTTGATCTCGGAATGTGCAATGGACTCATAAAGGGAATGCGCTCTCCGCGAAGTACTTGTTACCCAAATACAGGGTACTTCATAGGATTTTTACTTCTAACCTGTATCCTCGTTCTGGTAATAAGACAAAATTAACTGCCTTTATGGTTTATGTTTTGCACTCTGTCATTTCTGGTACTAAAATTTGCCTTCCTTCCTTGATATGGCATTCCATTATTCATTCTCATCTCCATCCAGGTCATAGTGATATTCCTTTTGCCTATCTCTTGACTATTTTAGCTACTCACATGCTCGTGGCTATGCCTGTTGGAGAAGCTCCCATCCATCATCTTATTTTTAATAAATCGAATATTAACAAAATGAAATTGGAATTGTCTCATGGCCAAGTGGATGTTGGTAGAGCTGAGGCTGGTGATCTTTCTCCTGATGATGTGGATATGGATGATATTTTCAATGAACTTGAATCTGATTCTGGAAATGATCCTGATTTTGAGCCTTCTAATTTTAATGCTCGACTTCATGCTTTAGAAGAGAAGGTAGAGAATATAAATATTGCTCATGATCTTCAGTTTAAATATATGCGCAAATATTAAGGCGCTTGAACAAGGGAATACATAATCTTGATCCTACCATTTCTGCTCCTTCTTCAGGATCCGATTGATTCTTGGTCTATAATAATCTTCTTACTTTTGATGGATTGTGCTCTTTATTTGGTTTGATGAATTTTTAGTATTACTAGTAACATGATTGTGAACGTTTACTTTCATATATATTGTCAAGTTACTTCATCTATTCCTCCAATTACTTTCCTTACCTTTGTTGCTTCCTTTGTCATATTGTGACAAAAAGGGGGAGAAGGATATGAGTAGTTTATGTTTTAGTTATATTTGATATATTTTTTATATTTTTGGATATGTGCTACTCAGGGGGAGTACATGATTATAATGAGTTTGTGCTACTTATTGACAACTGGTTGGTTCTCTAATATAACTGGTGCATGATTCGTTAATGTGCATATTGTGCTTCTCTTATTGGAGTAAGTTTTGTCACAAATTTGACAAAGGGCGAGATTGTAAGTGCTACGGTCTCATGCTCCATTGATTGTCAAATTTTGTGGTGCCAAAACCTCCTGTGTGCCAAAACTTCTATTTGTATGTCTGGTGCTTGTATGTTGATATTCAAGACAACATCACAATGGTTCAAGATATGTATGGTGCTCTACTTCAAGATATGAAAGGTTATGTACTTTGTCCTCTTCCGTATACTTCAATGTTCAAATCTACATCGATAAGAAGAGTGGTTGTTCAAGACTCAAGTACATTTCAAGACTCAAGTACAACTCAAGCTGAAGATTAAATTCAAGCTGTAGAAGATCTCATGATCAAGCTACATCAAGTAGAGATCTCAAGCCTCAAAGGTTAACCATCATCTGAAAGAATGAAGTTCAATGTTCATACTTCATATTCCAAGTATGATAGACCTTAGTTTGACCTTAGGGTAGGTCACTTTGTATACATAATTCAAGATGAATATTTTTACATGAAGTTGGTCTGTTCTAAGACTAGTCCAGCACCTTCTTCGACCAGTCCTAGACCTGGTTTGACCAGTCCAAGAAATTCCACGACCAGTCCTAAGTTATTGAAGATTTTTGGAATTTTCTGGTTATTCTTCGACCAGTCCTGGAGATTGTTCGACCGGTCGTAGGGATGTCTCGACTTGTCCTTCGACCAGTCCTAGAACTTCGACTCAAACTCTAGCAACCAAATCTGGTTTTCTACGACCAGTCCTAGGTCAGCTTCGACCGTCGTAGGTGGTCTACGACCAGTCGAAGGGTCCCCATGACCAGTCGTAGAACTGATTTTTCAGATCGCGCTTAAAATTTCAAAATGCCGTTGGAGCTACGACCAGTCAAAGGGTCCCTAAGACCAGTCGTAGACGCGATCTTTTCTTCTATAAATTGAACATGAAATTCAGAGTTTTCATATCGATTAATTTGAGAAAATTCAAGCCTCCACTCTGAGATAAGTTATGTTCATTTTAAGCTACGCTGTGCATATTTAATATTCTTTTATTAGCTTTTCGTATTTGATTTTATTCCTATATTCCAATATTATTTTCAAAAGAGGAATTGTTGTATTTCTTCTTCTTGGAATCAAAATCAAATAGAGCTACGCCCAATTTGACTTAATTTAAAATCAATTAGAACCTAGAACCATTTCTTAAGTGAGTATTGGACATTGAACGTTGTTTCGAACTTCTACTCTGATTGGTTCTACTAGGCTGCTACAAAAGGAGTAATCCAGGTATTTTACATTTATTGTAAATTCATTACTTTGGTTTTGTTTGAGATTCGCCAGAAAAATCTCATTGTGTTGGTTATCTGAGGAGAGCCAGAAAACTCATAAAGTGTGAGTTTTTGGATTGTGTAAGCCTAAGTTAAAAAGACACAATTGTGAAGGTTTTAGGTGAACTTGTGAAACGTATTTTTATAGTGAATGCTAATATCCCCTGTGTGAGGATATTAGGAGTGGAGTAGCAAGCTGTGTGGCTGTTGTTTAACAGTTGGTGAACACACAGGCGAACCACTATTTATCGGTGTATTTTGTGATTTGAATGTTCTTTTAATTTCCATATCTTTAATCATTCAGATTTGTGGAATGTATATGTGGATGTGAATGTTGTAATATTTACATTTCAAGCAAAGTGGGGAATGTTGTAATAGTTTAGAATTTATTTCTTGCTATTTCCTTTATTTCTTTTCTGTTGGAGTTTTGATATTCATTTGTTCTAGTAAAGTTGTCCTGTCAAAAACCCTAGGTTTTTATGGTGCAAAGGTTGTTCTTAGAACAACATTAGTATCAAGCTCTTTATTTTGAGGTTGCTCTACATTTCTGTGTTGTGGTTTGTTTTCTTTATTGTGTTAGCTATCAAATTTCTTATTTTTCGCTATTAAATTTTAATTTGGCACAGTCTTATTCACCCCCCCCCCCCTCTAGAACATATAACTTAGCCTTTTCAGAATGACTTATAGCCTTACCAATTTTCCGCTTACACTGATATTTGTGTGCTTGACACTTATCTTGCACACACATGTACACCACCCTCTAAGCTTTCTATAAGCTTATGCATGATAGATGCGTGCATGTGATGATAGGACGTAGTTGAGCTGAGGCAGGAGCATGCGGCAGAGCTTCTGGAGCTTTTGGCATTTATCTTGTTTTTCCCTTTCATGTATTGTACTTAAGTTTTTGATATTAGTGGATATGTGATGATGATGTTGCCTTTGTGATTTGGGTACACTTGTGGTTATGCTCCTTTACAAAAATAAAATAAAAATTACACTGAAAATCCTCCTTGTAAGATCCCAGGATTAGAACTTGGCGTTTGGGCGTTGGGAGCTGAGAATGGGGTATTGTGGAGGCTGTCAGCACCGGATTCGGTGATTGAGAATTTTGTGAGCCCGTTTTTCGAGTTTGGGGTGTGACACCAACCTATGTTCGTAATAATGAGCAACATGAGATCGACGATGGAGCTCATGGTTATCATGTTCGTGTTTTAACAACGGTGTTAAATTGCAGGCCACAACCTGATAATGTTGAGTTGCATGCCACCATTATGATCAGGCAAAGGTTGTTGTACACGCAGAAGGAGGAGATAAATATATAAAAACACAATATCTTTTGAACAAGGTGTACATTGAACCAAATGGTTTGTGATGTGATTATAGATGGTATGAGCAGCAAGAATCTTCTTTTGAAGACTATAGTAGAAAAGCTGCAACTGAAGATAAATAAAAACCCATCTCCATATATGATTGGATGGATAGAGGTAAGTAAAACAAAGGTAATTGAACAATTTCATATTCCTTTTTTCCATTGGTAAATATTATAAGAATAAAGTAATATGTGATGTGGTTGATATGCAAGCTTGTCACATGTCACTTGGTCGATCATGGTTGTATGATCGTGATGCTATGCATAGAGGCTAGGATAATATATGTACTTTTATTAAGTATGGTAGAACGATTATCCTTGCCCCTACTGGAACAGATGACCAACCCAAGACTTTTAAAGTGGAGGGATGTTCTATCATAATCGAATAGGATTTCATTGAATAATATGACGATACGGGAGAGATAAATACATTATTGAAAAGGAAAAGGATGTGGAACCCATGAACATCTCAGAGGATTTGAAATTAGTGTTACAGGAGTTCAAGGAAATTTTGCTCAATGAACTTCCCAAGGAAATACCTCCCATACAAGATATACAAAACCATATTGATCTTGTCCTAGAGGCAAGTCTGCCTAATTTCCTACATTATCAGAAAGAATACGAAATATTGTAGGCACAAGCGAAAGAACTGATCCATAAAACTCAAGGAGATTATAAGTACATGTGTTATGTCAACACAAGAGCCTAATGCAAAGTACAAAAAAAAAAGGCTGATGAACATCGGCACCAGAAGTTATTTGAGTATATTGAGCCAAGTCCCTTCAATAACTCGATGATGATTTTTTTTCCAAGTGGAGGGGTTTGATGTAGGGTGTGGCACAGATGCACTCTTAGCACGGATATACTAAAAGAAGCCTAAACGGAAGCACAAGTAGTATGTTAGATCTGGCTCTAGTCCTACATTGGGCATGAAATAATTGGACCTCAAGCGCAATCAGATCAAAGAGATTTAAATTGGACAAAAAGAAGTTGCCATTCAAAGTGCGAACCATAAATCGATTATAAATTTTGATTCGGGTTATGGGATGCACGACTTATGAATTTTGATTGGAACATGCCATCTGAGATGAACCGATCAACAACGTGGGTCGCGTTAGTCCATTTCGTAAGAAAACGTGCACTTTCAGCTAAAAAACGGGAATTTAGAAAAAAAAAAAAAAAAAAGTATTATTTTTAGTAATTTCGATTTTTGTAATATTTTTCTATTTTAAAAATTTTAGATTTTTTTTTTTTGAAATTACTCATAACCATGCTAAGACTCTTTTAGAAAAAAGTTTATTTAGAATTTTTATTTATAGAAATTAAGCTTTAAAAAAGTTTTACTAAAATTAAGGCTTTTATTAGGGTTAGAATTTTGTTATTTTTGGTCATTACGAATTTTCATTTATTTATTATTTATTAATAGTGTAATTAAGAACATTAGACATTATTCAATGAGAAAAAAAAAAAAAAAAACTCTGAGTTTAATTTCTCTTTGGTTTTTTTTTTTTTTTTTTTTTTTTTTGAAACTACATTGTGGATTCAAGATATTTATCACTTTGAGGAAGACAAGTGATCTTTTCCTCATTATTCATGCTCTTTCTTACGTCATGGAGTACTGCAATGTTTGTGAGAAATTCATCCAATTCGTCCATTTTGCTAGCTCATATTAGGACATGGCCCAAAAATCACTACACCAAAATCATCATTTAGGAATGGTTTAAAACCGTTCCTAACTGCTTCAGGAATGGTTTAAAACCGTTCCTAAATGAGGCGTCACAGAAAAACAGGAATGGTTTAGAACCGTTTTGGGTACCGTTTCAAATTTTAGGGACAATACTTTAGGAACGGTTTTAAACCGTTCCATTGCCAACGGTCAGATTTTAGGAACAATTTTAAACCCTATTTTTTCTTTATTTTATTTTATTTTTTATTTTTAAAACCTAGAGAAACTTCATTGATGGAGATCTAACGATAACATCTATTGCATCCTTTTGCTGAAGCACATACATCTAAACCTCAATAGTAAGATTACTCTATTTACAAAATATAGAAAAACAAAAGAAAGCATCAATGACCATCCCAACACCAAAACCAAAATTACAAATTTGAAGAGATTTCCAAAAAATCCATTAAATAAGAATTACAAAGTGAGGCCCAAGCATTCATCCCAACCCAATCAATCCTTTTTTGGAGATTTTGAAGCTTCCTCAGACTTTGTAGAGGATAATGTCATTCTGATTGATTAGTAGAGGACTCCATCTGGACTGAGAATGCTTAAACCCAAATCCCAAATTCCTTGAAACAAAGACTACACTTGGATTAATGTTGAGTTCTTCTATCTACAAAATGACTAAGGAGGATAGTTGATGAATGTTCTACGACTAAATAATTCCTTAAGATCAATACCTTGGTTTGAGATTTGCACATGGCCTTTATCACGAACCTATCATCATTGGATGAAAATAGCCCAAAGCTATGTTTTTTCAGTGAAATTAGTTCTCTTAAGGTCGGCTGCATCAATCTTGTCAAGCTCTTGAAGTTGCATAGGAAACTATCACATTTTGGAAAAAAAATATATCAATTACGATATGATTGCGAGGAAACAAGCATACAAGCCTGAAGGTGTTCATTTCAACAACTACCAAATATCTGGTCATCATATAGGAAATCTTTGTGTAGATAATGGAAATATTATCATAATTTATCCTTTGAAACAACTAAAGAAATGCTGAAAAAGATGTCTATCAATACTTGTAATTGAACTAACAATCCTTAAGGCTACATTTGGATAGAAAAACTTTGGAAATCCATATCTTGAGACAGCCATAATTTAGCGGGCAGAACACCTGCTGCATAAGCAATGGTTTGTTGTTTATTTTGCAGGAGCTTTCCTACAAAATGGCAATCCAATGAGTAAGGCAGGCATGGTTCCTGCAAAATTCTATTGTTTGAAAATCCTGATTCAGCGACATTGGTTCTTGGACTTAACCCAAAAAGCGTTTGTTTTCCATATGTAGCCCAAGTCATCATTGATCATGAACATAAGTCAAATAACATAATAAGAGCCAATTTTAGTTCTACATCTCCACAGAAATTACTGCATCTAAGAATGGTAGTAGGACACGACCACCATGCTGTAATCCATTAAAAATTATCCAAAGCACTTAAAATCTGACACCCACATCAAAATACCTTCACCCCGCATCAACCTTCTTCTCTGTGGTACAACATACAGCTCCCTACTATTCTATTCATATATCCCATGATCATATAGAGCCCCCCTTCTCCACCAACCTTCACATACATCTCATCCATGTTTCTCATTCATAGTGATCTCCAGCTACCGTATTAACACCCCCATGAAAATCAACCATTCCCTGGTATCATTCCTTTCAACCACAACCCTTGGAAAAGACCTATCTAACAACACATATACTTCCCCACTCCTCCACTAATGCCTATATGCAAAAACATGTGAATTGGGTAATTGATATCTATAGATATGAAAGAACCTCAAACGCAAGTATGCACAATGTTGATTGTAAAGTAGCTCTAGAAAAAAAATATATTGGAGAAAGAAATTTTGAAGTTAGATGCAAGAATGAAATGAATAATGTTCTGTTTCAGAAAGATAATATTTTCAAAAAGCACAAGTTCACCAACAAGAGGAGAAACAGTCAACTCATGAACTGACAAACCAATATATATATATAATATTAAGTTGTTGACATCTTCAATTTGCTTCTCATTTTCTTCAAGATACACATCATTAACATTTAATCTTTTCATATTTACCTCCAAGATGGACCCTGCAGCCGATAGTGATAGGATCATAGAGCATATATAGTAGAAAAAATGGGACAAATTGTAGGCTCATGCATCATTTTTCGTAAATCTGCATTTCAATAATAAAATTTGGGACTAAACTGAATCACCGACCAAGGTTAGTAAGTCAAAAACCTGGTTTCTTTCTTTAAATACAAGCAAATTTTTTACTACCATAACCCGCAACAAGGCTGCAACAATTGGTGTTGGAATAGAATTATCAAATAAGATTCTTTGTAAAATTAGAGTGAAATGCTAAAGCAATTCGCACAAGAAGAGAATCATTGATAGGCCTGCCATGAATAAGCAGCTAGACAAACACATCAAAATTAAGCCTATGAAAAACATTTACTGTCACGCCCCAAACTCGGTAACCGGAATCACAAGGAACCCGATGGCCAGTTCTAGCTGCAACAGCCTCCGTAGTACCCCATTCTCGGCTCTGAAGCAGGTTCCGATCCTGAGATCCTAAAAGGAGGATTTTTTTTATAACAATATAATCATTTCCAATACGAACATACCCAAGATCACAGCAAGAACATCTGAGAATAACAAAGGCACACATCGCAAAATCCACTATAAATTTGAACTTTTACAATCATCCATAAGGTCCAAAAGGACATATATGAGATAAAAGGAAAAGAGAGAAAGGTCAGCAACACTGGAGTCCTCAAATGCTCAGCTCTACTCCATGCTCTACTGCTATGTCGCCTGCTTAGGGTATCCTGCACGCATCAATCGTGCATAAGCTTATAGAAGCTTAGAGGGTGGTGTAGGTGTGTGATAATGGTGCACAGAAGAGTAGTAGGAGATACAAGGAGAGAAGCATGATCAATAAGGATATCACTAGCCTTACCCAGGCTTATCATGAATAAGATGCAATGAGTACTGGGTACCATGCCAAGGCAATGCATGAAGGGGCTTGTACAACCAATGCTAATGCAATGCAAGTAATGTCAGTGCTCATATCCAAACTACAAGTCATGTACATTTCCGATCATAAGGAAATCACCGGGGTCCATTACACTGTTGAATGACTGTCACTCTACAGACCCCGCACAGACAAACGAGCATAAGAGACCTTACTACCCGCCTGTGGACAACCAATCACCAAAAAGGCCTGAAGGTAGCAGACCCATTTACGAGCTGGTCAGACTCAGCTTAGCAATGCCTCATCACATCAGGCAGGTAAGGCCACACCCCTATCCAACCGACTACACGACAGTGGGAGTCACGGCCTAATGGTATAAGGCCCTCGTGCGCTCATATATTCCACCCGGTCACGGCGTTGGAGCAGATCCTTGGTACCATGGAAGTTTTGGAAATTTCACTCATGGGCATCCTATGCACCCGGTATGCTCAACTAATATTTCCGGTGTCCACACATACAGCCATCCATGAATACCCCTGTGGAGGTAAGGCCCTGATGAAGTAAGGGCAGATATCCATAAGCTATGCAATGCCAGATGCATGAATCACACAATCACCCATGCATCAATCCCAAACATTCATCTCTCGGGGAGATACCAACATGTCCTACACAATGACATAACCATGGCCAATCATACCTCAACTAAGCATGCATATGATGTGTATGGGAGTGGGCCATGAAGATGAATAGGGGTGTCAACGAAGTGAAGATGAAATCTCTACCTAACCATAAAGGGTCTAGGTACTTAACCAATTCCTCATAAGGAATACAACCTCTAGTGGGGGCCCATATACCTGGGGTAGCCCATGAGATTAAGGAGAACAATGATATGGGCCTAAATAGATGAAACGAGCCTAGCAAGGATCTATGGTGGGCCTTTAACCACCCATAGAAGCCCATGGGCCTACCTTAGGGCCACTAATGTGGACATCCAACCACAATTGGTCCCCAAGAGGTAACCCATCTCTAATTGATTACGGATCAAGGCCCAAGGCCCACACAACATTAGAAATAAGAAATGGATAGTCATTACATACAACATACATTCATGTTGGGCTTCAGAAAGGCGGCCCAAGGCATATCCAAAACATGGGTCCAAGGGGAACACACATAGCCCAACCCATATATACCACTATGGGCCCATAGGGAAAAGATTAGGGCCCAACATAAAGGCCACTAATTTCATATATTGTGGTGGCCTAGTGGGTAGTCCATTGCTCAAATCACATGGGCAAATGTCATGCTCTTAGTCAAGTAAGTTGGGCCTACAACCCGGCCCAAGTATAAAGTTGATTTGGTGGGCAACCAAGGGCCCATATACTTGTGTAATCCGGCCCACTAATCCAGTACAATAGTATGGTAAAAATGGCCCAAGAGTTCAATGGGCCTATCTGGAAAGTTCTAGCCCAATTGGGCCTAAAGAGTTCAACAACTAGCCACATTCATGGACCCAATTAAAATCAACTGTGGTTAAAATCAACTGTGGTGAGCCTCAAAAGTGCATTTATTAAGCCCAACATTTAAGGAACTAAAGGTATAGATTATTACCTCTAAGATTCTTCACAATGTGGTGGGCCCCACTCCTCGAAATCTCAGCCCAAAGGCCAAGCATAATTATAACATGTTGCTGGAAATAACCGTACAAAATTTGGACCATCCAAATGGGTGGGTTCTGGGCCTCCAAAATTTCTAAAATTTGGACCCAAGGTCCCTCATCAAGCCTACAATAAGGTGGGACCTGGAAATATAGCCCACCTTCTGAGAAAATATTTTTTTAAAATTTATTTTTATGAAACTATGCTGGTGGACTGCACAGCAAAAATTTCTAGCAGCCCACTATATTGGTCCACCCTTTTGGATGCCCAATTGGGGTCCATTGGCCCTAAAATTTTGCAGGCAGGCCCTACCATGGGTGGGACACCTCTCTGCAAAAGTTTAGAATTTTTGGGATATTAAAAGTATTTTATTTAACTCCTACAATTTATGGACAGCAAGGTATTTCTGAAACAATGCTGCTGCCCCTGATTTGTGCACCCCATTAGAGTGGGCCTAGGTCTGCCAAATTTTAAGAAAATGTAGGACCAACATCCCTACACAAGTATACAACAAGGTGGGGTCTACAAATGTGGCCCACCATTTCAGAAACAGACTGATAATTATGTTTGTACAGCAAGCACGGTTGTTAGACAGTCCAAAAAATCTGGACTATCCACCCTCCTTGGCCCACTCTTTTGGGTGATCAAACAGGGCGGATGAAGGTGAAATTCAACATACTTCTAGGTGAGGTCCACACCTCTAGAAATAATCAAATATTGGAGGTAAAGCATCCTCTAAATTAGTCCATAATCTGTGCCAAAAACAACCCAAAAACAGTCCAGAATTTTTCTAGACAGCAAGGTATGTCTGAAAATAACTGAACATAACCACTGATTAAATGGAAAAATACCCCACAAAATTTGTGTTAAGATCCACCTTAGTGGGCCCCACAGACATACAGGCCATACCCCCTTCATGAAACCCATTGCATGTGCCCAAAATGGAGCAAATAGAGTGTCAACGTCCAAAGAATGGACAACCATGGGCGTCCACTTTGCTTGGACGGTCTGGATATTCCGGGGCCACTAAGTGGGCCACACACATCAGGGAAACAAGAATCAAATAATGGAAAATAGAAATAATCCAGCCACAAGAGAGGAAAATGACATGCATCAAAGGAAAATGATATGATGGGGTCCATAGAGAATGGCCCCATCCATGGAACATGCATGCAAAGAAATGGGCCATTGGCCTCAATCATGGAGGCATGGGGGACCTCTATCATCACTTGATGGGTCCCACAAGCTCCTAAGAAAGAAATGAAGAAATATCTAAGAGCACCCACCTTGATCCTTACAAAAATCTAGGTCTCCTTTCTCCTCTAGCTCCAAGGAAGGGAAATCAATGGATGAGATGATATTGAAATGGATGGATTTAGAGAGATTAGGGAAAGAAGGGGCTGGAGAAAATGGAGAATTTGCTGGCCATGGAGAGAATGAGAAGGAGGGCGAGAGATAAGGAGATAGAGAGAGAGAGAGAGAGAGAGAGAGAGAGAGAGAGAAATCATTTGTTTGTAAGAAAAGAAATAATTACCTATGGGAGGAGAAAACAAGGTTGTAGGGTAGAGTAGGCTTTTAGGTGGTGTGTGTGGGGTGGGTAGTGTTAGCTATGGAATTTTAGTGGTGTGTATAGTATTGCATGGTAACTTGTGCCAAGAGGAGTGGGGTCCACATGCATGACACCTAAGTGGGCCACATGATTAAGAGTAATACAATGAAATGTACACAACTTTTGATTTACATATTGAATTTATGCGCGAGATGCGGCGTTGGAACCGCGGCGACGACGCGGTCGCAATGGCATAGGTCTCGAGTCAATCTAAGTCGGGTTTACATGACCGAACTCAAGGATGATGCAAACACTACCCGATGGTCGCAGGTCATCGAAATTTAACTGGTAGGACCACGAGACTATGATGAACGAGATGCATACTCATACACGCACATGCATACATGCGGACTTGGGTCGAGTCTCACATTTACTATTCTGGCATTAGACGTACCTACACCAATAATACAAAGTGCACTGAAAAAGATCTACATCTGAACAGACAAAACATTTACAATTTGTTATGATCATTTGAGCATAATCATGAGGAGCTTGCAAAATCCCTTGTGCATCAAGAATAGTAGACAATCTTTCCATTTTTTCAACTTCTCAAGTTCAAGTCGCTTCCTCATCACAAATTTTAAAGATCGTAAAATAGAGCAAATTCATATGTATTGTACTGAATTCCAAAATTGGGCACTAATGTATTGTATAAGTTACTTATCTACTGCTATAAGTAGAAAAAGTAACTTGGTTTTGATCAATGACAGCCCAACTGCTATAAGTAGAAAAAGTAACATGCCAAGCTACCCAAATCAACCCAGTTATCAAAAGTAAAAATAAATAAATAATCCATGTAAATAAGATAATGCAATAGATATTGAGGATAAAAAACCTGGTTTCTTTCTTTAAATACATGCAAAATAAAATGTAATTACAATTTGGTCATGAAAGAACATATTCAATAGTTATTGCAATTCAATTCAATTACGCATCTAAATGCACCCTTGGTCAGGGACACCATCAGAAACCCTTGAAACACAGTCTCCTCGAGCAATGGAGCTAAGACACCAATGATGACCACCAGACATGCAGTGCTGTGCAAACAATGTATATGAAAATACAATTAATCCGTTTTAGTTTCCTGCAAGAATTACGTTCAGTAGCCGAATAAATGATCCCGACAACCATAGCTACCAAACCCGCGACGGAGGATATGAATACAATGCTTCCCTGTCCTGATGCTTTTAACAAAGGGTGAGCGAGTTGGCTTAAATCGTATGCAGATTCAAAGTTTGTAGCCATTACATATGAGAAATCTTTGGCAAAAAACTCTAAGGTTGACTTAGGCACGAATGTCCCAACATTGCTTACCTATAGAGTCAACCATAACAAAACAATTGTTACTAACCCTTTATACATATCATTAATAGTCTGATTATCAAAGAATTTCTGTATTTTGTATTCCACATGTTGAAAATATGTACAGATGATTAGAGATTATATATTTTGAACAACATTCCAAACAACCTTGCACAACATAAAAACCAAATCAAGATGCATTGATAAAAAAATAATAATAATAATAATAAAATAATAATAATAAAAATAGACGAACCAAAAGTTAAGCTTATTTGATTATCTATCAGATTGGTGGAAATTTATTGGAATGTCTAAAAAATGAAAAATATCCAACGGTTTCAACAAACAAACATCAACGAATCAGGGGCTAGGACTTCTCAACTAATCTGATTTTCAGACTATAACTTCGCAATAGTGGTTTCCAAAATTTACTTGGTTTAATTTGAATTATGAATGCCACAACCATCAAGAAACAAAACCTAGATGGGAAAAGCAAAGAAAGATCGATTTTTGAAATCCAAAAGGTCTCTCTGACCTTCTGCCCTCTCTCTATATATTTCACAGCAAAGAGCTCCTTATTTTTTAAAACCTGTTGGTACAAAGACTTGAATGAAGGGAAAACATAATATCAGTTTGATACAAAACTTTTGTAGCCCATGAGAAGTTTTAAACGGTGTGGCCATTCAATTACGTAATTTACTATGGTGTGGCCCACCTTAGATTTGGATCCGCCTCATTTTCGAATTCTTTAAAAAAATAAATAAAATAAAATAAAAAATAAAATAAAATAAACTTTACCCACAAAACATTTAACTCTATAGCAACACCTCTTCAATACTTGGGCTTTATCCACCTTTCGTCTTGGTTCCATAAAAGGAAGCCTTCCCTGCAGTAACCCACAAAGCAACCCATTAATTAAAAGGGGGAATTAGAAACAAACTAATGGATGTTCTATACTAAAATATGGTATCAATCATGCAAACGCTCATTGGGATACAAGTACATGAACTTTGATGATTAAGGCTTCTTTCACTTCAGTCCTAACAAATCTTTCATGAGGAAAACCATTGAAATGCCAGCCAAATGTGCACGCAAGAGGCAAACATGGATTATGAATAAAACAACATTCCAATTGAACACATACAACATTTTAAAACTCAACACAACCATGCTAGCATATCAGTAGCAAAAGCATGTGCCAAAAGTTCCAATATTGCTCATATAGTGCAGGTCTCTGCGTTGAAGGTATAGGCATGATCTGTTAGTAAGCATCATTAAAAAAGAATGTTCCAATCAAAAGTACAACTCATGTTAAAATTTAGAGTTCATTAGCTTTTAAAGTTATTGAAAATTTGGGCATTCTCATCAGACTTTGAGGAAATATTACATCTCGTAATCAATCATTAGAATTTTGTCCGGATTAACACCAAAATAAATAGACGAGGTTGGGGATGAAAGTCAGACCAGATTACACAACGATCTTCATTCCTACCTGTTTCAAATTTCTCACTTCCACGGACGACCCCAATTACTTTCACAGGAGTCACAGCAGGTTCCTCATCCTGCAAATTTAGAAAATTTCAGCATTTGGCAATGTTGCCATGGAAGTATGAAAAAGAATGGTTGAACCTTCATATATCCAAAATAGGTCAAACGATAAGGCAGGCTCTGTCCAAGCCCAGTC
>JAJHSJ010000088.1:0-39522 GCA_021015155.1 Magnolia officinalis | reverse complement strand
TTTTTAAAGCACGACAATCTTATCCAAGGTTTGGGCAATGAAATGATATTTTGATGTTTGCACTCTTGATATGTGGCTCACCACTTTTTATATGAAAAAAGATGCATACTGAGAATAGGAATGGATGGCAAAAGCTTCAGCACACTCTGATTGTTGTTTCCATCTGTTGCTAATTATTATTTTCTGCAATGACTTAATGGTGCAACTTGGGTTGGGTCAACCTGAACCCAATTGGCCCAACCTGAACTTTAGGTTGTGTTGGGCTTGGGTTGAGGCCTCAGTCAACCTGTACCTAACCATATATGCAATATGCATACATATGAGTTATGACTAGTATACATGATATTAACATTAAATCATGGTTTGCATGGAAAATAGGGTTCATGATTGGAACCGTCCATGCTATAGACGCTATGCTATAAAGGGTTCATGATCAGAACTGACCTAAGGCCCACATGCTGAGTGGACCAATGACTTTTAGATAGTCTAACTAAACATTCCCCACTAACCCACGCACCCATTTCCTTCGCCCATTCCCATGCATGCACACTTGTGCACGTGCACATGCACAACCAGCCACGTGCTGCTGCCCCCATTGAATCCCCCTTGTTCCCCTTTGTTCCCCCCCATCCCTCTTAGGCCAAAACCCCCTAGATCCCTAACCCTAGAGCCCTAATCCCCTCCCCCTGCCCCCCCAAAAAAAAAAAAAAATAATAATAATCGAAAACCTTAACCCTAAATCTCCAATTCCCTTTTAAACCCAAAATCCCTAACCTTAATTTCAGTTTTCCCTCATTTCCTTCAATTCCCTAAACGTATTTCAATATATACTTTAACCTATACCTAATTCCTTTAAGGAACTAGTGAGTCCCTTTGATATATGGCCTAACCCTATATTATTATGGAGTTTCTCAACTCTATTGGGACCTAATTCTCTAATCTCTTATTAGTTCCTAACGCTGTGCATGTATTAGCCTAGGATTTAGCATAATTTCTATTTGTTATTATTTGGATTTGCATGTAGTTTCTGAAGTTTAATTGTTCTTGCTCACATCAACTAGAATCTGATTTTTATTATCATCCTAGGGTAGAAAAGCACTGTCCTGCATCATTACCTCTTGACATTTATTTATAGAAACTTTTGTCTTTGTTTTTTGTGCTGTTCTTAACTTACAGCTCCACAATTTCAAATATGGGAATTATTTGAATGTCTAGATGCATATGAAGCTTGATATGCAGGCACTTATTCATGGACACAGTTTGTGGAAATAGACCATCAGATAGTTTTCATTTTTAACCATCCAATAAATGTCCAAGAATCTGGTCGTCAGATAATCAAATAAGCTTAACTTTTGGTTCATTATACATCGAAACTGTTGTGCAGAATTTGGACGGTTTCATTTGAATTACTTGTATTCTGTGTATGCAATTTATAAGTAATTTTGAAGTGCCTGCATAGCATCTATAAGACTACCAAAGTTTTTCTCTTTCAAATATATGAATCAAATTCCTGTCCCTTATATATACATAATCTACATACATGCATATGTATGAATGCCTGCACATGTTCGTGTTAAAGAGCTTTTTCTTGGATTTAAAATATTCATCTAGTTTTATTTTTTAATGAACATTTCAGGCCGTTTTTTGGGGGAGCTGACAAAGCAAGTTTTATCTGATCTTGAAGCAAGCAAATACCAGGTGTGATCATTTCACCAGTTCAGACTTATATTGTTTCCTTAGTTTCTTTCTTTTTTAGTGTGTTGTGACATGTGCACCAGGGTCCAGGCTCAACATGATCCATCTTTGTTGTATCGTTGCATAATGTTTTGTGTGGCAACCTTAATCAACATGCATGTTTGCTGGTGGAAATTACATCCAACACTTCCAATTATCAAAACCACAAATATGGTAAAATGAATGAATTCCAACAGCAATGGAGTCTCTCTTCCGTAAAATAATATTTATGGCTTGATTTTTCCATGCACAATTCATTTTCTTATCCTAAATAGTTGTCAGGCATTTTCCAATAACAAAGATAGTGTTAATGTGTCACTTTGACTTGTATTCAGGAATTGTTGTGCATTTGATTTATTAAGGGCTCCACACACCTAATCTTTATCATTTCTGATGCTCCAGATGGCTGAGTATAGAGTATCCATCTATGGAAGGAAACAAAGTGAATGGGACCAGTTGGCAAGTTGGTTTGTTAACAATAGAATTTATAGTGAAAATGCAGTTTGGTTAATTCAGGTTGGTTAATCTTTATTTCTTGTATTGATATTTTATCCAGTGATGTACAGTTTGACTAGTTGATGTATCCTTCCTTGCAACCTGGTACTTTTGGGTTGTTTATGTTAAGTAACTGATAATTTTTCTAAGGGTTTTTGCATATTCCCACTTCAATAATAGAGTATTTGCAAATACCCACATAAAAAATTGGCTTTGCAAATAACTACATGATTACTTCATAGTTATGGAAAAAATACCCACATTCTGTTAGTTTTTCAGAACTTCATTAACAACAGTTAGATAATGATGTAAATGCTCATATTTATAAAATAATGAAAATACCCAGCATGAACAAATTACAAACATTACAAACTTCACCAACAAACAATCTGGATTTATTTTTTACATCGAATATTGATTGCAGGGCCCAGCGGATGGTCTGTGGATTGCATGGATGGGCCCCGTAAATACTTCCCGAAGTCTTGAGGCAGAGGTTAAAAAAAAAAAAAAAAACCTTTTAAAACCACCACCTCCTCCTCCACTTCTTCGTCTTCTTCTTCTTTTCTGAGGTCATCCAGTTTCTTCTTATTGAACGTTGCACACGTGCACAATATTGGCACATGTGACTACTTTTAGATGGGTGGGGCTCCATATGTTTGTGGACTTAATGTACCTAAGCTCCTCCTGTTTCTCCTTTAGGGCCTGTTTGATTTTCCAAATACCTTGTAAATACCTTGTAAATGGGTAATGATTATTTCCTCAAGTAATTACTGCATGGTTCCCAATGCTTGATTTGACAGAATATTATTTGAACGCAAAAAACCGAGGAGGTACAAAAATGTGGGGCCCACCGTGATGTATGTGGCTTATCCACACTGTCCATTCGTTATGCCAGCTGAATTTAGGCATGAGCCAAAAAACAAGGCAGTTCCAAAACTCAAGTGGACCACACCATAGGAAAAAAGGGCACTGAACACCTATCGTTAAAAACTTCCTGCGGCCATTGTTTACCGAACACCTATCGTTAAAAACTTCTTGGGGCCACTGTTTACCGAATACCTATCGTTAAAAACTTCTTGGGGCCACCGTTTACCGAACACCTATCGTTAAAAACTTCTTGGGCCACTTGAGTGTTGGATCTGCCTCATTTTTCAGCAGCTGCCTAAAAATGTTCTGGTAAAAAGGATGGACAGGGCAGATATGTCATATATATCACAGTAGGGCCCACAAATTTTAGCCAATCCTTTTGGAACCAGTTTTCAAAGCAGAAATACTATGGTATTTTCAAACACGGTGAAAATGTAATAATTGCTTATTTACCAGGTATTTACTGAGGATTTAGAAAATCAAACATGCCCTTATTCTCTCCTTTCTCTTTCTATGCCCGTGATGTGAAGAACATGGATATGCCGATATTATGATGGATCACAGGCACTTAGAAATTGCAACATGGCATACAAGAAATTCAAACTTACAATTTAGATGCACCATGACCCAAAAATTGTGCTTATTTGACTATCTTACTGTGGGATTGGTGGACATTTGTTGGACGGTTAAAAATGAAAATTATCCAACGTTCATATTTCACCCAACAAGTGTCCACAAATCAGGGGTTAAAATGGTTCCGTTCGATTTTTTGGATATTTCTATGACATTGGGTTCCACAATTTAGTTGGTTTAATTTGAGTTGATGTATGCTACTCATTCAATTTATGAGTGCCTGTGTATCAAGTGTCATACTCTGCCATCAAATAACTTGCTTGTAATAACCATCCAATTGAATCTTGGCAAAAGGAACAAAATCGTTATCAATGCCTCACTCAAGATCTGTGGGACCGCCATGTTATATATCTAAATCCACTCCATCCATCAGGTGGGAACCCTTGTTTGAACCATACATACAAAAGATCATACTAATAAAAACTTCCTACAGGCCACACCTCTTAGAAGTCTCCAAGTTCACGTGGTGTGACCCACCCGAGTTTTGGATTAGGTTGATTTTTGTACTTTCACTTCATCCTGTAGAGTTACACTTGATTAACGGGTTTAATAAGAGGTAAACACCAGGGTGACCCTAGTGTCCGTAGTATTGCTATCGATATAGAAACATGTATGAATATCGCCGATATTATTGTTGATACCTGGAAAATGTATTGCCGATTGAGGAAACATGGAGAAACACGAGGAAATGGTGGAATTTCTCAATGAACCTTCAGGAGATGCTAAAATACACATGTATATTTAGGAATCAAATCATTGCAAAAAAGATGCATATAAAATAAGTTTCTTTTTAATGGGGGTTCTAAAAGTATGTTATGCTAACTCAGGAAAAACATTACAAAAACATGGGAAAGTGGTGGAATTTTTCAATGATATTCAAGAGATGCTAAAATACACATATTTGCATATTTAATAATCAAATAATAGCGAAAAGACGCATATTTGCATATTTTGGAACCAAATAATAAGTTTTCTTTAATGGGGCCTAAAAGAATGTATCATTGACTCGGGAAAACATTGGGGAAAATGGTGGATCCATCTATGCGTGCCTACACACACACAAACAACCAAACAAACAAACACATACATATCCATCCATCCACCTAAGCAACCGACCATCCAACCATCCATCCATCCTCCCAACTAACCATCCATCCATCCATCCATTCATACATGCATACATATACACACTTACAAACATGCATTTCATTGTACAACCATGCACACCCGTCAAAAAACTGAAATGGAATTTATTATTATTATTATTATTATTATTTTGTAATCAGATTTTTGGAAATATTGATACATTCGAGATACATTGGCGATATTATTGAAATATCACTGATACATTGGCGATACAAGCAAAACCTGAAATTCACACAGTTGAAAATAATAGCCATACATTGGCAATATTGATAAATTGGAGATACACACCTAAAATTTACACAGTCGAAAATATTGGCAATACTAAGCGGTATATCGCCAATACCTGAAATTTCTGATACTATCAGTATTATCAGTATCGCTGAGCTGAAGATACAAATAATATTAGGGATATTATCAATAATACTGGGGATACTCCGAACAATGTGTGACTCCACACACAAACCTATGGTTAGCATCCTATCCCTATTGTTCCCCTTGGTGTGGCCCACCTAAGTTGTGGATCTGGATGATTTTTATACTTGGTGCTTAGAATGAGGATAGAACCAGTGTTCGAAATATTGGTATTGCGTTACGTATCACACCCTTGGGATACGGATATGTATCGGTTATCGCATGGGATATATCGGTTGTATCGCGTAATGTATCACTTTTGTTGGAAACATTGGAAATTGGTCGAATTTTTCAATGAAATTTTAGTGGTTGTTAAAAAAGACATCAATACACACTAACAAATCAAAACATTACAAAAAACAAGTGCATATAATAGGTTTTCTTTGTATGGGGTTCTAATCTATGTGTTGTCTAACTGAATTGATGTAAGTATATTCAAAGTATATTCATGTAATTTATAAATGTAAAAAGACATGTGGAAACACAAGCAATACATTTAAAAGCAAAAGAAGAATCACCAGATTAGGTTACATACATGTTTGATTTTGATTTTGATTTTTTAAAAAAATTTCCACAACTTGGTCCTCCAAATCTCAAAATCGAAGCTCCCAATACATGATTTTTCATGCCAAACATGAAAAATCATGGATTTGTAACAATTTGACACTAATTTAACATGATTTACAGAAAAAAAAAAAATCGAAAATAAAAAATGCTTACCGGATCGAATATGTGGGATATATTCCACTACTTGTGTGTTTTGTATCTCATAGGTAGGATACAAGATATGTCGTGGATATATCAGCCAATATCGTCGATATTTAAAACACTAGATAGAACGACCATTCCTTTTCTTTGCAAGGCTGGTCCATGTAATGGCTTCTTAACCTCTAAGTCAAAGGATCGAGGAGTTGTTGCCAATCGAGGATACTGTGGAACTCCTTTGAAGGGCTCAAAATGCATATTGTGGAAAAAGGCCTGCAATAAACCCTATTGCATGAAATACTTTATCACTCTCTAGACTTTGTTCAGCCAAGTGAAAACATTTTATTTATTTTTTTCACTAAACCAAAATAAAGTTAAATCAGAAAACTAATGACATTTGTGCTTGAAAAGCTTTATATGAAATGGTAAATGCATTTTTGTGGTATAGTAGAACCAATTTGGGTCAAGGTATTAAAAAACGGTTATGTAATAGTAACGGACCAACGGTGGCAACCATTACACGTTACGGGGCCATAGTAGCTGTTATGAAAAATGGCCCGTAATCGTAATGGTAGTTACGGTACTCATTACGGCCACTCTTACTGTTATTGAATACCTTGCTCTGGGGGATAGCCATCATATCATTAGCCATGCTTGCAGCCTGATTCACTTTGAAGTCTCGTTTCATTCTCAACATTCCTTTCCAAAATTTGCACAAGAAACCTTCATTTGAAGTCAAAAGGGCCTTTAACAATAGTATCTACCTCTGTACTGACTTCAGGATTCAAGTTGTCCATGCATGAGATATTTCATTAAGATTTATGTGCACATGTTTTGATAATATTATACATCCTTCTAGCTTTTTAATAATCTTCATCCCAGCTTCTGCATTTGAATATCTTTGAAGGGTGAAAGAACAATTCTGGAGAAGTCTGAGATATCCCAAGATGCTTGCTTTATAATTGAGCCATCATCCCCTCACTATAAATGAAGTTTTGCTTCTATGTTCTCCCACATGCTATGACCATGTTAGAATGAATGGTTGTTGTGCTATATTAAAATATATTAGCTTGCTATTATTATTTGTTTATTGATTGGTAAAACGTCTTGCCTTAAGGAAGAACGGTCAGTTATTTCCTAGATGTGTTTCTTTTTCACAGTATTCTATGCATTATTACTGATTTTAGTTAAACTTTACTCTTGTGAGATATCAGTATCTGAGATAAGCTGTAATGTTACCGTTTTGGCTCCTGAAGCTAATAGAAAATAAACACTAATGCTGCACTTTATTTTAAAAAGTCATGACTCTCATATGTTTATTTTTTTAACTGAAATTAATTTGACTCTCACAATCTTTTGGTGAATCTATAGTTCAAGTTAATTTTAGGCCTTGAAAATGTTATGGCTGTGCCCCCCTGTGCTTTTAGAACTTATATGTGGGCATCGGCTTTAACAGTGTCTTTGATCTTCTTGTCTTTGATTATTATTATTATTTTTTAATATATATATATATATATATATATATATATATATATATATATATATATATATATATATATATATATATATTATATATAAAGGCTATGAGTTAGTCTTTGTCAATTAGTTTTAGCAAACTAACTCACTTCTTATGTTTACTACTGTGCTTTCAGCTACCACGGTTATACAATGTGTACAGGGGAATGGGAATTGTTACATCCTTCCAAAGCATGTTGGATAATGTGTTTATTCCACTTTTTGAAGCTACAATTGATCCAAGTTCGCATCCTCAGTTACATGTGTTCCTAAATCAGGTTGATTCTTCTGCAATTTTTTTCCTGAATATTGTTTTTTTTCTTGAATTTGTAATTTCTTTCTGAATGTTGCTTGGATAATTAATTGTTGATTCACGCTGATTTGGATAAGTGTGCATGTATTTATTTTGACTAGATATGCACATCTTTGTTCTACATAATTCATACACTGGCTGTATTGTATACATAAAAATCGTGCTCATTTGGAAATCCTTTTTTGCTTTTTTAATTGGAGAGTAAGCTCTTTCATGAGAGGCAACTCTGGTTCCAAAAGTTGCATACTAAGGGCATGTTTGGTTGTTGGGAACAATATTGTCAAAATTGTATGAGTTACGATTTACTATTTGAGTCGAATCTTAAGCAAAATGATTTGAATCCCACCTTGAATCACTTTTTGAATGAATCCTACGATTCTATCATTTGAGTCCTACCAATTATGATTAAGATCCCAATTTACGATTCAAATTATACTTGTACTTTTCAATTTTAAGATTTATTTGACTTTAATTTTATGTTTTTAGATTGGTGGGGGCTTTAAGAATCGTTTAGAAGAGATCAATTACTTTATTTTGTTCTTTATAAGAGATTACATGATAGATCTTCTCTTCAAAGTTGAATTATTTTGCATTTTCTTATGATTTCTTACTTCTTAATTGGTCGAAACACCAAATCGATATAGTATTCAATAATGGTAACAGTGGCCGTAATGGCCAACCTTACGGCTGTTACGGCCTTGTAATGGGAAAAATAAAATAAAATAATAATAATTAAAAAAAAAAGGAAAAAAAATGTATCAGCCTTGTATTGGCCCCGTATCGGTCCATTTTGGGCTCTTTTATTTATTATTATTATTTTTCAAATTTGGCGGTACGGCTCTATATTACATAACAGTCACCACCATTACTATTACGTAACATCCATTATGGTTGTAACATAACCGTTTTTTAATACCATGTGCATGACTGACTTGGATTTTTATTTTTTATTTTTTAATTATTATTTAAGATGGTTGTGATCATGTTGACCTAGATGTATTGTGGTAATGATGGTTAGAAGTCAAAATATCTTTTTTCACACCAGTCTATAGGATCAAATGCCTCTTTTCCAACGTGATTATATGCTTAAGAAAGGCAAAAAGAACATAAATTATTAAAGGATTCTTGTATATTTTTAAGGTAAATATCTTGAACAACAAAAATAAAGGAGTGACGAGAATCCTCTAACACTATCATGGTATGGTGCTATTACTTGGTGCATGTTGATGGGAAATGGATGATGGATGAGCTACTTTTTCCTGATTTATTTGTATTTTGCTGGGTTTCTTTTCAATTTTTAAGAAAAATCATAAAAATTCTTATGATTTATGATACGATTTGCCATTCTATATGATTCAACTCTTCTTACAATTTGCTATATGATAACGATTTTGACAACATTGGTTGGGAAATTCTATCTCTTGGTGTTTATCTTTCTTGAGAACCCACGGAAAGGTAAATGTTTTCATAATAGTTAAATTCTATTTGATTGGGACTCTAGGAATTCCTAGAAAATGTCTGAAATAGGTTTGGTTAGCACTGACGAAATACTGGCAAAAGTTTTTTCTTCTTTTATCTTTTTATTTAAAGACATCTATTTTGCAGGTAGCAAACATATGTGGGAGATCTAAGCCATTTAGTTAGTGGACCAAATTATGCATAGGCCGGCCTGGATTTTCGGCCACACAAACCGCTGATAAATTGCTAAAAAAGGGTCGATCCTAATCGATCATATTGAAACATCTTTGATTATTGATTCTAGACCATCTATCATGCTTCTCACCTTTGACTTTCCCTTTCTGTAAAAACACTTTGATTAGATGATTCTAAACCATTTGAGCATTGTCCATATTGATTCTATTAGAGGGTGCAATCATTGATCTAGATAGTTGAGCATGTGGAGCCCACCTTTGATTTCACATGCCTCTCAAAAGCAACTTCAATTAGATGATTATAATCAACCTCTCAATGGCTATGAAAATAAAGTGGACCATCCACCATGCTGTGCCCACCATTGATTACCATGCCTTCCAAAAAGTTATTTTGGTTAGATCATCTCTAATCATCTTATCCACGACAAGGAAATGGACGATCCATTTTTATACAAAAAAAAAAAGGGATCAATCTATGTACTTCATTTGGGACCTGCTTTTGATTGCCCATACCTCCCAAAAAACACTCTAACATGATGTGCTAACCATCCAATCAATGGCTAGGAAATAGAAGGTCCATCTTTTATTATTTTTAGAAAAGGTCTGATTATTGATATTGTCGTCCACCATGTGGGGCCCACCTTTGATTGCCCATGCCTCCCAAGAAGTCACTTGATCACAGTAAAATGAATGGGACCTCCATGGGATAAAAAAAACATTTTCAGAAATCATGCCCTATTATTACTTAGCAGTTGAAGGCTTGGAGAGATTTATCTTAAAAACGTACAAATGGAATGCTGTAATTGGGAAATGAATTCTGGTTTTTCACTTCATCCTTTCTCCAATTCTTGTTGTAAATATGCCCATGCATCAGTTTCCACAACTTTCCACTGTTTATGAGCTTTTAACTTGCATCCCCACAACCCTCCAAAAAGAAAAAAGAACTTAATCCCCACACATTTGACTGCACCTTAAAAAACATTGTGCACGTGTAGCTAATCTCTATGCCAGTTCTCATGTAAGCTGAGGACGTGCATGACAGCATTCCTCATAATTTCTTTGAGATGGCCATTGTTACTTGTGTCTGTTAAAATTTTGAAGATGAGCTAAGTGAGAGAAAAAGGAGAATGCTAGCTCCTACAACTGTTGTCTATGAATTATAGTGAATGATTTGTATCATGCATGTCTTTTTTTTTTCCATATTTTCTTTGAGCTGATTTAATCAGTTGTAGATGTCTTTGGAGGAAAGGCTTAAAGTGCTTGCTGTTGGTTTTTCTTATGCACGCCGTTAATCTTTCTTGCTATTTCTCATTTTGTTTGAATTTATAGTTTTAAATGGCTCAGTTTTTGTGCAGGTGGTAGGCTTTGACATAGTAGATGATGAAAGTAAACCTGAGAGGCGTCCAACAAAGCACATGCCCAAGCCGGCCGAATGGACTAATGAATTCAATCCTGCATACTCATATTACGCATATTACTGCTATGCAAACTTGTATACACTCAACAAGGTTTGCATTATCGGTTTCTTGATTTACAAATGCAAATCTCACTAAATTTTCTTTAGTGTTCCAAAATGTGTTGTTATTAAAATGTGGCCTCGAGATAATTTGCTTAAAGGATAAAATTAGTACAACAATTTAATTTGGCTCATATATCATGAATATATGATGGAGAGAGAGAGAGAGAGAGAGAGAGAGAGAGAGAGAGAGAGAGAGAGAGAGTAGTTGGACGTGTTAGTCATATCCCAACTATGATTGAGGCTTCTACTGAGAGAGACAATGCAACAAAGTTATGAGGCTGATCGAGGGTGTGTCGAGATGATGGGACAAAGTTAGGAGGCTGATCCAGAGCGTGAGAATGAGCTGTCAACTGAGGCAATCAACACCACTGCCAAAGCAGAAGTGGAGGGCGATGAAAAAAATACGGAGAGCACTAAGACGATGGAAGAAGTGTCATCTACAATGCCATCCCACACGAGCCCATCTGATGCACAGGCCTTCACCACCTACTGCCACTGAAGCTGAGGACCGTAAATGTGCCATGTGGACATGGATTGATCTTTGATAGCCAGGGGAATTGATGCAATCAGATCCTGTAGAGAAAGGTTTCTCACTGCGTGCTACAGTGCGTCTACAGTACACAGTATGCTGAAGTAACACAGTGACACTACAATATACTGGAGTTTTAGAATGAATTGTTATTTTATTTTATATTAGGAAACAGTTTGTTGGCAACTGTTGGATGTGGTTAGGAGTGTGTTGCACCAATTAGGAATAGTTTGAGTTTCACTTGGAACCTATATACTTTAGCCTACAAACAGGCTAGCAGGTTATGCATAAGAACATGATTATGACTTTCCGAAACAAGAAACTATTTTTCTTTGAATTTGATGTGATTTTCTTCGAGAGGTGTTATGCCCTAGAAACCATTGGCTTTTTGTGGAGCGACTCTACATATTTATCTTTCTGTTTATCATCTTTATGCTTCAAATCCTGTATGTGGGATTCAATTTATGTGGTTACTTTCAATCTCTTTGACCCTATTTGCATGCGAGGGGGTGGGGTCAGGTACACGTGCGGGCTACTTGAATAAAAAAAAAAATTAATGGTAGAAATGCCCCTTGAGCAGGTAAAATATGAACCATTAGTTACTAAGCACGGAGAGACATCCAACCATTCCCTATGTTCGAAATCACTTCCAACGTCCTTCTAAAATCCAAAGGTTACAGCTCACTGAAAGCTTATTGCGAGAAAAAGATTGCCTGCCTCTCTGCAACTCGTGCAGAAAGATTTTTGTAAAACTGCATACTGTAGCCCACAGATAAACCGATCACACAATTCTGTTAGAGAACTTCGATACAAGTAAAACTTATCCATTTTCAACCCAAAGAAAATGGGATCATGTTATGCATATCATAGTTTAGAAAGAAACACTTAGAAAATGAGCTGGTTGGCACTTCATTTTATTGTTATCCCGTGCATTTTCTTTGCAGCTTCGTGAATCCAAAGGAATGCCCACAATCAAATTCCGGCCACATTGTGGGGAGGTAGTTCTCCTTTATACTTTACAAATGTTTCGTATTGGGTTTAGAGATGGTTCTTGGTATCATGTGTTTTTTTTTTTGTGTGTGTGTGTGTGTGTGTGTGTGTGTGTGTATTACTGAATCTGTTTTTGGCAGGCTGGTGACATTGACCATTTGGCTGCTGCTTTCCTTGTATCCCATAATATAGCTCATGGGAATAATCTTAGGAAATCGCCCGTTTTACAGTACCTATATTACCTTGCACAGGTGATTATCCTACAAATGTTAATAAGCTCTGTTTTATAGTTCTGTTATTTGAATCACCATTCCCATTTTCTGTGAAAGTGATTAATGCTTATCTATTACATTTATTTCTCAGATTGGATTGGCGATGTCTCCATTGAGCAACAACTCCTTGTTTCTCGATTATCATCGCAACCCATTCCCCATGTTCTTTCAACGTGGCCTTAATGTTTCTCTCTCGACGGACGATCCTCTGCAAATCCATTTGACCAAAGAACCACTCGTGGAGGAATATAGTGTTGCCGCACAGGTTTATTTGATTTCAATTCCTGGCATTTTGTCCAAACATCCAAGGTTGGGTCACTTAAAGAGTGATACTTTTTCAGGTATGGAAGCTCACTGCTTGTGATCTCTGTGAGATAGCAAGAAATTCAGCTCATCAATCTGGATTTTCCCATGCAGCAAAGGTGTGAAATCTCGAAAAATGTTTACTTCTTTGCTTTCTTTTGATTGATTTTTAGTTTCTTTTAATCATCTTCCCATTCTAAGCAAGAATTAGTTTGAAATGCAATATATTCTCTTCAAAGTTTTCAATCGGGTCCAAAAAACATAGAACTTGGTCTCAAATATCATCAATTTAACTTTGGGGTCCACAGCCGATGTGGGAGAATGTCTGAGTTTTATAAGCTTTATTTTTACATAATGTGAAAATTTATATTTATTCCATAGATATTTGTCAAGTCTGTACAATCCAGTTTGGTGCTTGTGATTGCAGTTACATTGGATTGGTAACAAATATTTCAAGAGGGGGCCAGAAGGGAATGATGTTCAGAAGACAAACATACCCCATATGCGAATCACCTTCCGACATGAGGTGACGTCTGACAGCATATGCTAACGTGGTTTTGGATATGCATTGAGATGCATTCGGCCTCATTTGATGATTTGTAGCTTTTGCAGGCATGGAAGGAGGAGATGCGATACGCATATTCTGGAAAATCTCTGTTCCCCGAAGAAATAGATCCTTGAACAAACCGTCACAAGGAAATCGAGGTTGGCATGCCTCTCTTCGATGCTTACGATCAGATTCTACATGATCTGGGTTAGCCCACCCCACCAAGATATCTATTACTACCTGGTGGTCTCCATGCAATCACAGAGGGTAATATAACACAAAAGCATTACAAGCACACACACCGACAGTGGAGATGAATATATAGCATTTTCTTTACTAACAGGAAAAAGGCCAATTTTGCGACGACAGTTTTGTATTGTCAAGAGACGCAAAAGAACCTGGATCTGCCATTTTTCTATTTTCATTCTTACTTAATCTGCATGCAGGATGGAGAATGATTGATATCATGATGAGATGCGGGATTTAAATCCATCCGTTGTGTTGTTAAAGTTGAAACGGTGTTATTATATGAAGCGACTTCCCAGCAGCGCTGTTATTGGGTTCCATGGGATTAATGTTAACCATCCCTCTTGTAAAATGTAGTATACTAAACGGAAACGATCTCTGCCTTTCTCAGGCTTGCTTGTTAGGCACAACAACAATGGTGTATTTGATGAATGAATCAACATGTTCTAATAAATCTGCATTTTCAGCTTGTACAAGTCCATTGCTAGAATGTTGTCAATATTCATTATCCACGTTCTTGAGGCATCAACACGGATCAGAACCAGGTAGTTGGGCTATAGCCCAAAGATGGCGCAGATTGGGTTGTCCTAACTGCCTTACAGTTGTGATTCTGGACCATTGAGTGTGGACCTATGGCCGTCCTCCCTTCCCCCTTCCCCCCCCCCCCCCTCGTGCTTGCCACTTCCAATGGAGGTGGAATTTGAAGAGGGATGAAAGGGACGGCCAAGTCGGTGTGGGTTGGCCAGTGTTGGGACAGGCTGTGGAGTATCCAAGACCCGCTATGAGCTACGAAGTATAACGACAGTCAGATAGGGTGGGGTACTTAGCAAGATCAGATCAATATGCTCGTTGGGCCTTCATTGCAAGGTTGGGCCTTGAGCTTGCCTCACTGGTCTGCAGATGTCGGCAGGAATGGTTAGCTTCCATTGTGGGTCCCGGATAGCGCTATCTGCACGTATAGAAGAAATTGGGGAAATGGATGATCGTTGGCCCCAAGATAGGTATGGTTGGGCCGTGGGTTTGTTTGATGGAGGCACATCTTGTTATCAGGATGTTTTATCTGATGGGCAGTTTCTTATATAAACACATGGTGCAATGGTCTGGATCTCTTACCAGTACCTTCCAGTCAAGGAGATTGTTGGGGTCGTGCCCCACCAGACCAGGGTGCGATCGTCTGGTTGCTGAGCATGGGACCCACTTGTCCAGATTGAACATTCTACGATATTTTGTAGATGGGAGTTATTTGATGGTCGCAAGAGAGTGATGGAAGGTGTGCATTTGCTCAGAAAAAAAAAAGTACAGGAGTTGTGCCATTAATCAAACTAATCCGTCCAGGTTGTTTGTTAGGCCCGCTGTAGGTAGTAAATTGTGGTAAAATCAGATCAATCAAGAAATTCTACTAGGATAAAATGGAAATTTGTATGTTGAATCCAGACTGTTGACTCCCTTTCATTCAACCGTCCATTAGATGTCCACCAATCACCCAGTTAGAAATTCAAATCAGTGTAAGTTTTGGTCTATAACCTAATCGAAGAGTCCTGGATGAGGACGGTTTTGTAGTGTTACAGCCTCTTAGTGCATGCGTGTCAATCAGCACGTTCTGCCAGAATATAGTGCATTCGTGTCAATCAGCACGTTATGCCAGAGTATCATAGAGGATGAGCTGGTGTTCTGCCAGAGTATCAAAGAGGAATCAAAGTTCTCACACCCCCACCTACCCATCGAACACACTCCAGCGAACTCGCGCCACAAGGGATGTTCGAACCCGTAACCTGTACTGAAACTCCATGAGTCTGAGTCAATCCTAGTACTACCTGGCAATGGCATTGTACTACCCTGGCATTAGGCATGCTTAATGGCGGAGTTCTATAAACAACTTATCTTTGGTTTATCCAATCCTTTTATAGACATGGGAACTTAATAATAATAATAATAATAATTATTATTATTATTAGATGCAGGCATTGGATGACTCGATCTGGCTAACTCGACTCGTTCGACTCGTTCCGATCCAACTCGACTTGACCTGAACTGAATGGGTGAGTCGATCCAAACCGAGTAGGCTTCGCCCAATCCCAATTCAAACCGAGTCGAGTTCGAGTTACCTAGTAACTCGACCCGAAACTCGACCCAATTAGACCCGACTCTCTAATCTTACCCGCCGCACCCTACCCCAACCCGATCCCAAATCTCTACCTCCCTCCATCATCTTCCTCATCTTCCAAGCCTGACCTCTTTCTCTCCCTCCCTTATCTTCCTCATCTTCCAAGCCCGACAACTACCCACCACCATCACCCTCTTCCTCTTCTCTCTCACCTCTCCACTCTCTCGGTCTCTCCCTCCTTCATCTCTCAATCCGACTCAGTGCCAACTCGACTCGACTTGGTATTTCTGACCAAATCAGAATAAGTCCAAATCAGTCCAGGCTAGACCGAACTCAGATTGAGTCAAGCATGCTAGACTCGGTATCGAGTTGGATTGAGTTTAGGTCAGGCCTATTTCAAAACCGGATCGAGTCGAATCAGCCCTAACTCAGTTCGACTCGACTCGATGCCCAGCTCTAATAATAATTATTATTATTATTAAAACTTTCAAATTCGACTCAAAAAATGTACAATAAAAGTGTGGATAACTTATCTCTAATTCAATGCACGCTTTAACACAATGTTGTGCGGCCATCTAAGTTTAAAAGATTATTTGGATTGAATGCAAATTGAAAGATACAACTAGTTTGCCTTGACAAGACATTTGCACGTGTCCAAGAATTAGTACATATTGCACTAAGTGTTTGCATTTGTTTTTTTTTTTTTTTTTTTACAGGAAAGTATAACTATTTTCTTTACAGGGGGTTTGTTTTTCTATTTTACCACGACATGATGACCCCTGTTTGGGAAAGAGTACGTCTTCTAGGCCTTGATTTTTGAAATCGTGTTTTTGAAAGTGGATGAGAATGTCTTTGAGTGAAATCCATGGGCCCATCATAATGAATGTTTACTGTTCACATTGTCTATCCAATTTACCACATCATTTTAGAGCATGAGCCTTAAAATGAGGCGGATTATAAGCTCAATTGGACCACACCACATGAAACATGGGGAATAATAACGTCCACAGTTGGAAGGTGAAACCATCCATGGGTCCCATACTGATGTGTATCTGTGATCCAACCTGTTCATATGATCACACAGATATGGATGAAGGGAAAAACACTAATATCAGCTTGATCAAAAACTTCTGTACACTACAAAAAGTTTTCAATTGTAGGCGTTTAACTCCCCTTATTTCTTGTGGTGTGGTCCACTTGCGCTTTCGATCTACTTCAATTTTAGGTCATGCTGTAAAATAAGTTGTTAAAATAGATGGACATGTAGATCAAATACACATAATGGTGGGCCCCATAAATTTTAGAAGTTTCACATTAGCATCAGTGGCAAGCCAAATCAAAAGTCAACATTATATGGGTGGCTAGTGGCTGGCTGTATTTCAAGTGGTAAATAATAATTATTTATTTACCTCTATTTATAGTAATAAAATGAAATCAAACACTCGTATTTTAAATTTCAAATACTCTATTTGAGTGTAAAAGGTATATTTCCCTAACGTGTGCCAAGCACCTACCACGTGTCACTTATGTCAATTTACACATGAGGTGTAAATTCCATGTAAGCTATCATCCAAATTAGGCTCCCAATAAGGAAGAGATGGTCTCACCAAAACTTGCACCCAAACACGCCCTTAAATCCGGACGCGGATATTATGGGACAGCCTCGCCTAGGCAGTTCCTCTTCTCGGAAGCTAGGTGGCCCACCGTGATGTTTGTGAGAAATCCAATCCGTCCATTGTTTTTCAAGCTGATAGGAGATAAAAATTGAGGAGGATCCAGAACTAAGTGGGCCACACGAGAGGAAACAGTGGGGATTGAACGACCACCATTGAGACAGTCGTAGGGCTATAGGAGTTTCGCGTCAGGCTATATTTTTTGTGTTTTCAGTTCATCCTATTGGGGATGACCTTATGAACTGTTTGGATAGCATGTAAACATCAACGTGGACCCTAGGAACATTTCAACAGTAAGAAAGAATCTCGTGTGGCCCACTTGAGTTCTGGATCCTCCTCATCCTTTTTGTTTCAGTACCTAAAATAAGCTCAGAAAACGGATGGACGGGATGGATTTCACATAAACATCACGGTGGACACCCACCTTCCGAGCGCCGGAACTTTATGCCACAGCCTGTCGCAGGAAACCCCTCGCTTAAATCTCATGATGCATGTATTTTATCCACGCCGTCCATCCATTTTTCCAGTTCATTTTAGTGCATGGTCCCAAAAGGGAGGTAGATCCAACTCTCAGGTGGACCACAACACAAGAAACAGTGATGATTGAGAGCCATCATTAAAAACTTTCCTGGGGCCACAGAAGTTGCAGATCAAGCTAAAATTTATGTTTGCCATTCATCCATGACTGTGTGACGTAATCAACGGTCTGGATGGAAAATAAACATTACAGTGGACATAGGAAGTTTTTAATGGTCGCCATTCAATCACTAGTGTTTTCCTGAGTCAACTGAGATTTTGATCTGCCTCATTTTTCTTCCATACCTTAAAATAATGATCCATAATGGATGGATGGACGGCGTGGATTTAAAAAATGACATCACATCATAGTGGGCCCACAGAGCACCGTCCAGTAGCCATTTTGCTGTTGCAGTGTAAAGACAATCCTCTCTCTCTCTCTCTCTCTAATCTCTGTATATAAAACAAAGAAACTCGCCTCTTAACTCCCGAAGAGCGTTGTAAACCCTTGGAGAGCTGAAATTGAAGAAAATGGGAGCCTTTTTCTCTTCATCCAACAGCAATGATGGCTCTTCATCAGAGCCGTCCCGTGTTCTCGCTTTCCACTCAGCTGCCACATGGAAGTCCCACCTCGAATCTTCAAAGGATTCCAACCAACTAGTACTCTCTCTCTCTCTCTCTCTCTCTCTCTCTCTCTCTCTCTCTCTCTCTCTCTCTCTCTCTCTCTCTCTCTCTCTCTCTCTTAATTCCTTCTCACAGTTTATCTTATGCTTAGATGGTGATTGATTTCACGGCCAAGTGGTGTGGGCCATGCCGGTTTATGGAGCCGATCATGAACGAAATGGCCAACAGTTTCACCGACGTCGTCTTCGTCAAGATCGACGTTGATGAGCTCAAGGTACGGCTTAGGAATCCCCTCTTCTTTCTTGTTGTTTGGATTACAATACCTAATTCATGTATGAATGATGGATGGATGGATGGATGGATGGATGGATGGATTGTGAATGTAGGAGGTTGCCCAGGTTTGGCAAGTGGGGGCGATGCCGACATTCGTTCTTGTGAAGAAGGGCAGGAAGTGGATAGGATTGTAGGCGCCGATAAGGACGAGCTCAAGAAGAAGATTGAGAAATATAGTGCTAGTGATTGATTGCCTTTTTTTTTTTTTTTTTTTTTTTTTTTTTAAAAGGAATTAGGGTTTCTTTTCTTCTTCCTCTGTTTTCTGTAATGCTATGTTGCTACTATATCTATCATGGATTATTGCTATTAGATTGTGAGAAATACTTTGATACTCATATGGTAGTGTGATGGATGATAGGCAGGCGATTGGAAATTACTTGGACATTGCATAGGTGGAATATGAGTAATTCAAATTAAACTGTCCAAATTTGGATTTATCATGACCCAAAAATCACGCTTAAAAAAAATAAAATCTAACCCAAAAATTCAATCACTTTGTTTCAGCAAACAAGTGTCCATGAATTAGAGGTTAGGGTTGTTCAAGTAAGCTGATCTCGGGACTTTCGAGTTTCACAATTTAGTTGGTTCAATTTGAATTAAGGGTTGTTTGGAAGCATGTATTTGATATGCATAGACAATTATCATGAAATTTATGTGAATTGGAATCACTAGTTGTGTTTGACAGCCCGTACTTGGAATCTGTTAAAATCCATGTGAATATGTTTCCTAGTTTGTATTTTGAATGCATTAGTGGATAGTGGTGAATCGATAGTAATTTGTAATCCATGTGAAATGGAATCCAACGATATTGTTGTGATTTCAAAAAAGAAGCTTTCGGTGTATTTGATTGAATTGGATTTCAATCGACATCAAATACATACAACCAAAATGCACAAATTACCACTGATTACACACTCCCCTTAAATGCAGGCCATATGACAATCTCAGAGTGCATGTATGTCAACTGTCGAATGTGGCCCGATTATCAAATAACCCCCTATAGATTACCTTGTTGATGATTTGATTTTGCTCAATCTTTGACATTTTAGGTTGCTCTTTTCTCTTGAGAGATGTTCGATTATGGTATTTTTATTTTCTTTAGGTTACTGGCATATTGATCTGTTCGGCTCTCTTAAAAGAAAGTGTAGAAACCACTTTCTGTATCCTTACTTGGATTGACATCTCCAACATAGGCAATTTCAATTTCCAAGCACTTGTGTGAAAAAGGAATGGAGGAATGGGTTGATTATCTTTTTCTTAAAATGTAAAGTGTCATCCAAATATGGTGGAGTCTTTTTCCGAACAAAGCATCGGTTCCTCTGCAAGTAGAAAGCTACTCTGACAAATGCTCTTTTGTGCCATTCTATGATGCATTTGGAAAAGAAAAGGTAGAGGGCTTTTAGAGATACCATCTTCATCTCCTGCATTTTCAGGAGAAAAAGGAAGGCCATATGGGGAAAGAATCATATTCCCCCTAATGCATATGATTTTACTGTTAATGATTCATGATGGCTCCAAGGGATGGCCTGGGTGAAGGACCAAGCTTAAGTCCCGTGGGCCGCAGATTGTAAAACTTTGGCCAGTCTATCAATCAAAAGCCAAACCCCAAATTGCTAGGTGAAAGGCTAAATGACAATGACGAACACCGACAGCGGCAAACAAATTAGATGAGCTCCTCTTTTTTTGTGGCCAAAGCCATGGTTTTAGAGCATGGTTACTTTACTCCATTCTTTCCAAATCCTTGTTGAATTCTCGAGCTTTTCGCAATTTGCAATTCTAATGTTATGTAATCAATTGTATATTAAATCTCTGCTCAAAAATCATTTAAACTCTTTTGGAATGTTGAGATCATATTAAACAGCCAAGAAGGAAGTTGCTTCTGTTGAGTTCAAGTTAGTGAGTTTTGGAACTATGATCACTGTAATAATATATTATTTTGAAACTAGTACTGATTCTGAATGTACCATTATTTATCCAAGAGAAGTGAACCTTTGTGGTCCAAAAGTATGGAAACCTTCCCATGCACCTATTTGCATGTGAAGAATTTTGCATCCAAATCACCTATTTGGACCATCCATTGGGTCCAGTCCACCCTTCTGCAACTATGCAAATTTAACAGAAACAGGATGGTACTAAAACATTCATGATTGGACTTGTGTTCGACAGACCATCTTGTCCATCCATTTTGCAAACCAGTAACTAGACGGTTTTGATAATCCCATTGGGCTAAAGACATTCCAGACAGGCGATGTGCACACCAACAAGTCCATACACTTTGAAAGAAGACCCAAGACAAGAAATTCAGTCATAAGAGTACAAACTAGTCTCTCCCTCTCTCCATCAAGTTTGAAATAAGACCAAGACAATAAATTTTACAATTCTCTCTGTGTGATGGGCTTGGATGATAGGGCCGGCCTAACATTTAAGCCTGTCTATTAATCGGGCCAGGCTCAGTCCATGTATAAGAATTTTTAGGCCCTGCCGACCTGGCCCATTCAGGGTTTCAAGGGCATTTTCGAGCTGTACGCAAACCGAGTTAGCTCGGTTAACTCGCTTGACTCGACTCGAGAAAGCTCAATTCAACTTGGTTCGAAACTGAGTTCAATCTGAGTCGAGCTGATTTTTAAAGCTCGAAAAATTTTCGAGCTGAGTTTGAGCTTGTCTGAGCTCGAATCAACTCGGATCAAACCTCAACTCGATTCGAACTCGGATCGAACCAGTTCGGTGACTCGGTCATTTTGATATTGATGTTGCTCACTAGTGTTTGATGAAATGATTCAACAAAGTGTTGTTTTAGGAGCATACATTCTCCGCGGGATTAGCCGGTAGTGAGGAAGGTATGGATATGAAACAAATTATTACAAAAAAAAATATTACATGATAAAACTATACTTGTAACTTGATTTTGATGCTGCCTACTAGTGAATTGCTGCTGTTGTTTTGCATATTGTGAGAAATTGAAAGGGGCACTCCATGTGTTTGAGAAAATGCCACACATGCTTGAACTCGCTCGAAGTGGCCCGAGCTGCTGACCGAACCGAGCCGAGTCGATTTCAAACTGGGGTCAACTAGTGGCCGAGCCGAGTCGAGCTGTGCCAAGCTCGACTCGATTCGACTAGGAGCAGATTAGGTGTTACCCTTATTGTGGGCCCAACCTTGATGATTTGTTATCTGTCAACGCAGTCCATCCGTTTTTCCAGACCATTTTAGTAGGTGGTCCCAAAAACTAACATATCCAAATCTCATGGTCGGAACACAACAGGAAACGGTGGTTATTGAAATCCCCTATTAAAAACATCACGGGCTCACCATAAGCAGATCCGTAATGTTTATTTGTCATCAAACAAATTGATAAGGTCAAACGGAAATGGATGAAGAGAAAATAGAAATATCAGATTGATCCAACACTTTTGTGGTCTATGAAATGTTTTTACTGGTAATTCACCACTTTTTCCAGTGGTGCGGTCCACCAGAAACTTAGATCTGCTTAAATTTTGGTTTAACATCCTAAAATGAGCTGAGAAAATGGATGGACGGCATGGATATACAAAAAAATTATCAAGGTGGGCCCCATACGTTAACGGTAACACCCACTAAATTGTTACTCGGGTAACAACTAATCTGCTCCAGTGCTATAGAGTAATGAGTGAACTTTGTGAGGCCACGGTGATGTATGTGCCTTATCCACACCTTTTATTAGCTCATTTTAGACAATAAGCCCAAAATTGAAGTATATACAAAGCTCAAGTGGACCGCACCATAGGAAACAGTGGGGATAATGACGTCCACCGTTGAAACCTTACTAAGGCCCACGGTGATGTTTATTTAAGTTTTCAACGGTGGGCTTTCAATTCCCACTGTATCCTGTGGTGTGGTCCACTTCAGCTTTGGATATGTTTCAATTTTGGACCCGTGCACTAAAATGAGGAGATAAAATGGATGGACGGCATGGATGAGATATATACATCATGGTGGGCCCCACAGAGTTTACTCAGTATGCTACACAATCTGGCTCCATCAACGAACAGCCCAGATCATCCACGGGTAGGTGATTGGACTCGAGCTCCGGCAGCGAATTATTATTATGCTCCGGGCTTGGGCCTATTTGGTTTGACCCATCACCGTCCCCGACTATGCTCGGGCCTATGTTTTACTCTGTGGGCCGGGCTTTACAGACGACGCCCGGCCCGTTGAGAACCCTAATTGCTGGAGTTGTCTTCTTTGGCTGAATATCAATGGTTGGTTATAACTAGATCTTTGCTAAGCGCACACGCGTGTGGAATAAAACTCATGTACGTGCCATATCGCCCAGCATAGCAAGATAGGTCCTTGATCCAATCCGTCCATAATAAAAAAAAAAACTACTATATTGATGCTGTACCCCAAGAATCAATTGATCCACTAGCCATATGGCCACATTTTGCAAAACAAATATACAGCTCTCAAAAACTTGCCTAAAGTTTTTTAACCCATTCTTCCAATATTGGGGCCCACATACTGACCGTACCAGATCTAGTTTGGGAAAATCAGCCTGATGGACGGATTGGATCTCACACCTATCGGCCATATTGGCACAAGTGGGGCATGCACATGAACTCTAGTGCACACGCGTGTGTACTTAATAAAGCTAATGTAACAACGAACCTTTTCTTCAAAACAAAAAGCATGGGAGATAGATGCCATTGCCACTATACGTTTACGTCCAAATGGGCCCTTAATCAAAACAAATGATATCGCTTTCGATTTGAAAGAAATAAAAAAGTTACGTAGAAGTGAGTGGTACCAAAATTCCATGTGGATTCGCACTATAACCGTACGATGGTGGGCCTCCATGACGAGATTGTGTGGACACGAAGCTGTGTCTTGTACGCACGAACAGACAAATCCATCCGTGCACTTGCAATCCAATCACTTTATGTGTAGCTTGAACTTGTACCCAACCAATAAAGATATCCAGACGACTTGTGGCCATTTTTAGGCATGCTGTTGGATGTGGCCGGTGGGACCACTTATGGGCAACTACTGGTGGGTGGGTGCCATATAAGTTTTCCTCCCAATCTCTTTTATGATGTAAATCATATCTTTTTAAAAAATAAAATAATTAATATTTGAATTTAAACGTGAATTTTAAATAAAATAGGAAGGATTAATTTAAACTTCTTAATCAAGAGCCATATGTGATGGCTTGAATTTAGTCGATTTTGTAAGACCTTTTTGAAGCTGATGAGTACCTTCACTTTAATGGAAAAATAAATGACATTAAGGTACCAGCAGTTTAATGGAAAAATAAATAACATTAGGAGCACCCATTATGGCCAGAGACCTTATGATGCATAAGTCACGTGGATGAATTCAAAGTAAGTATGGTTAAAATCGAAATATTTGTATGTAACTTTTCTCCCTTAAGCAGAATGATGTATTTATAAATTTTCTAAACAACTTGTATATCTAAGTAAATCTGTGAGATACACTATTAAAGTTGAAGTCTATTCTTAAATGTATGTGCGTCAATATACACATGGTTGGCATACAAGGTGGAAGTCAACATCTGTGGTTGAGGTCCATTGATGAACCTTATTATTGAGGTTAGTTGACCTATTCAGTTTGATAGGAGTTTCTTGGTAGTAAGCATTTCAATAATTAATAGAGTTTGCTCGGATAACTCCTTGACACGTGTCTCATGGAGGTGGCTTTTGTAGCAGTTAAGCATACCTTTGATATTTAAACGTCCATCGTCGACTTTTGCAACGGGTCATGAGATCGTGTAAGACCGTCTTTCACATGCAACGGCCACATCACGTGAATGGACCGAGATGCTTGCTTTTGTTTAGGACCGTCCGATTGTGAAATACTGTTTCCATTTCTTGTCTCATTTTCTTTACGAAACTGTGTGGGTTAACTCACTGCGATTTTGACACCCACGTCAACATTTTCGAAGAAAGTGTCTACCCCATTTACACGTGGCAAACGTGTATCTTAACTAGGACTGTTGGTTTGGTGGGCCATCCATTGTTGGGTGGTGGGTGAAAAACTTAAAATATATTTTCTCGCCCTCCATTTTCAGACCATTGATCAGACGGATGGTAGAGTCTGATCCCCTCACCTTTCGATCTAAGGCACCATCTACATGATGGCCCACGAAAATAACGGTCCTGATCTCCATATCGATGTTTGGTATGCACAGATAGATGTTTTAGTGCACTCATTTCATACAGCTCGGCACCTTTTTCATATTATTTTGCTTTTAGTCATCTTTACTTTGTAGAAAGTTACCATTCAACGTAGTGCTTGAAGAATCTCATGGATTAGACTTAAAGGGATCGGATTCGGTTCAAATCAGGACCAACACCCAGTTTAGTCAGGCCGTGAACGTGGGGCCCACCTCAATGTATATCCATGCTGTTAATACATTTTTCCAGCTCATTTTAAGGCATGGGCCAAAATATGAGCAGATCTAAATCTCAGGTGAACCACACCATAAGGAACATTGGTGATTGATCCAAAACTTCCATGGCCCACAAGAAATTTTTAATGGTTAATCACCACTATTTCCTGTTGTGTGGTCCACCTGAGATTTTGATCTGCTTTATGTTTGAGCCGTGCCTAAAGTGACCTGAAAAAACAGATGAAATGCGTGGATATACAACACATACATCAAGGTTGGTCCACTGTCACAGCCGGACCGAACTCGGTGTTATCCCCAGCTGACCGAATTCGCTCCTATTTTGATTAGGCCTTCTTTAACTGCATACTCTTTCATTAAGTTCTAGCAGGTGGGGTTCATGGTTTCTTAATCTACACCGTTGGTCTGTCGTGTCCCACCGTGGATGGGCAATGGTCCAAACGGTTTGCACATTAAAATGTAATAGAACTCTTTTCAACTGAATGTAGACCATTGTTGTATTTTAATTTTAATTTATTTTTTTACGGTATGTTTTGCAGGGCCGCAAATCAAAAGGTTTGAGCGTCCTATCAAGTAGATTTTATATGGGTGTCCCATCCGCCTTCATGCACACTAAACCAACGGTCTGGATTTATGAACCATTGACCCCATTTGTCAAAGCTAGGTACAACCCTATACTATGTAGTGCCCCGGATCGAGGATCCTAACGCTTGTGGGGGATTGATTGCATGAATTCCACTCCATCAGATGTATTTGGACAGTCTAATCAAACAACACGCACAGTCCATCAAATCCAACATGCATTTCATATGCTGCCATGAAAAAAGCTAACCCAATCAGGTTACTTTAACCGTCCAATCACTTTGAAAAAATTGGTTGTCGGGTCCATCGACCATCATCCATGGCATCATGGCATGTTCATCGCGTCATCCTAGCCGGCCCATCCATGGCTTAAAGAGAAAGAAAAAGGAGAAAAGAAGAAGCATCTTATGGATGGATTTTTTATTATTGGAGCCGCCTGATTTTAATATACTTTCCCATGAAATGAATGCTGGCCCCAATGGACGGCTTGGATTAACTGATCAAATATGTCCTAACCCTATTTAGATAGAGTTCGAGTAGTTTATGGAAATGGGTTGCACAAAACTCCCTGGGGTCTATTGCAATGTTTCCTGCGGCATCCAATCTGTCCATCTGTTTCTCGAGTCGTCTAGGGATGTTATCTAAAAAATGAGGTGGAACTAAAACCCAAGGTGACTACACCACAAGAAACGTTAGGGCATGCTTGGGAGCGTGGATTTGAAACCCTCATGTTGTGTTTGGCGCCTAGATTGAGAATCAACTTCATTTCAAAAAGAGTTATTTATAGTATATTTGCGGGGGTTTGAATTTTATTATTAAATCAACTTTAATATCTTTAATTAGTGAACTTATGTAATTTTTGACACAATGATTGTAATAAGCCTACTGAATATATACTTTACGAAAAAATGACAAAATTCCAAGTCTTGAATGGGCCACAAGCACAAGATCATATCTAAGTGACTAACCATCAATTTTTAACCGTTGATTTACATGGACAATATTCGGACGGTGCCGATCATCATATTAAAGTAATTATAATGATGCAATTGATAATCTAATTATTTTAAGATATCATTAATGGGTCATGTGTCCAATAGATTAATAGTCTAGTGATACACATGTTACCAATGCAACTATAGGAATGATTTTAAATGTAAAACCTTGAAACTCCTTGATTGAGGGGAATTGAAACCCTAAATTTTTTACTTAACATGGACTCCAAGTGGCACTCCGCGTTTTATGATGTTTGTTAAAATGGTGAAAATTCACCCGCTATAGATTTCTCCATTGATAATATATAACCCGACTTTTAACGTCTGACACTTATTTAAGCCCACCATGATTTATAGGTTTGATCCACACGGTCCATCAAAATTTCTCTATCGTTTTAGAGCATTATGCGAAATGAGCGTCACATCAAAAGCTCAAGTCAACCACACTGCAAGAAGCAGGGAAAATGGAACGACAACTTTTAAAACCTTCTTGAGGTCCACCTTAAAGCTTATTTTCAGTTTAACCTCTCCATATGGTTACACAAACCTGGATGAAGGAAAAACCAGCTTGATTAGATCCTTCTCTAGCAATAAGAAGGTTTTAAGGTAGCCACCCAATTCCCACCGTTTCTTACCATGTGGCCTATTTGAGTCTTAGATTTGCACTTTTTTTCTTTAAAAAAAAGAAAAAAAAAAAAAGATATGAAAAAAATGATGTATTGTGTGGATAAATATATACATCATGGTAGGTCAAGCAGAACAAGGGCCAATGTCGACAGAGGATCCGCCGCGTCTCGGCCTCTCGAAGACTGTCTGTCTCTAGCTAGGTAATACGCAATCCTCCCCCGATTTGGGGGAGCGGATTAAGTGACCTGTATCCTCGAGACCCTGATTATGTGTCCAATGTGATGCATGTGATTACATCCATACCGTCCATCCATATTAAAAGCTCATTTTAAGGCATGATCCAAAAAATGAAGCAGCTCCAAATCTTAGATGGACCATAATATAGGAAACCGTGGTGATTGGCCATTAAAAACTTCTTATGGGACATAAAAGCTTTGTATCAAGATGATATTTGTGTGGTCTCTTCATTTAGGTGTTTGTGACCTTTATCTACAGGTTGGATGGTAGATAAATATATCTGTGTAATTTAGTGTCAACTTCATTTTTTTAGATAATACTCTAAAATGAACTTTCGAAATAATTAGATGGTGTGGATTTAAGTTACACATATATGTTGAGATGTGGAGCCACATCTGGACGGTCGCTCGACCGGTCGAGTGCCCTGCTCGACTGGACAGGAGGCTCACTCAACCAGTCGTGGACTTACTCAACTCAAAGTCCAGCGAGCATCGGTTTTTTTTTTTGTTCCGCGGTACTCGATCAGTCGAGCCCCATGCTCGACCAGTTGAGGGTCCGCTCGACCAGTCAAGCATCCTGCTCGACCAGTTGAGGTTACGCAAATTCGTTTCCGAATTTGATACAGACTGCAGATTTTTGAGTCGTTTTCGCAAGGGTGCGAGAAGAAAGTTGCCTAAACTATACATCATTGTGGGGTTCACAGAGTTTTTGAGCTCTTACATCCTCACTAGAGAGTCACTGCCAAATCCGATTCAGCATTTTATGCCACACGTCATCAGTTCTTCAATGGAAGATGACAACATCTTCAAATAGGTTTTATTTATTTATTTATTTCACTGTTTTGTCTTTCCACCGATGCAAAGGTTGCATAAAGCCAAAGGCTGTGTACACATATGAAAGCTGCCCGCATGCCCACCTCATTCAGAATACTAAAAGAAATATCCACCGTACCTTTTGAAATCCTCTTTTTCATCTGACCAGCGTATGAGCAGTGTACTCTGGTTTCAGTCCTACGCGGGGGGCGGGGCACGGTTTCGGTGGATCCCCAGATCCACCGATGTGGGTGGATCCCTGAGTGTGGAAACCCACCTTGATCTTTGTGGATTAAATCCACGCCGTCCATCCGTTTTTCCAGCCCAATGTAGGGAATCTAGAAGAAAATTTATTAGATCCAAATCTCAGGTGGACCACACAACAGGAAACAGGGTTATTGACCGTTAAAAACCGATTCATGGCAAATAGAGTTTTGGATCAAGCTGATATTTGTGTGGTACGTTCATTCACGTCTCTGTGACCTTATCAATCGGTTGGATGGTAAATAAAGATTACAGTGGATCCTATGAATATTTTAACGGTGGACGTTCAATCACCACTGTTTTCCTGTGATGTAGTCCAGCTTAGATCTAGATCTGTCTCTTTTTTAAGTTTTCTATGAATTATTGATCCAAAATGGATGGACGGTGCGGATAAATTATATACATCATTGTGGGACCCACACAGCACAGTCTAGTAGCGAGGTCGCTGCTGTCAGTGTCAATACGCAATCCGTCCGGCTATACTGGAAACGGATTGGCTACTCCCCTGCCACTAGCCATTAGCTGGTGGTCGGTGCTCTGTCGGCCCCACCATGATGTATGTGTTTCATACATGCCGTCCATCTACTTTTATAGATCATTTTAGAATATGAAAGAAAAAAATGAGATATATATCAATCTCAAGTGGACCACATTACAGGAAACAGTGTTGAATGAACGTTGACCATTAAAAACGTTTAGGGGGCTATAAAAGTTTTGGATCAAGCTGATAATTATTTTTTCCCTTCGTCTGGGTATTTATGACCTAATCAACAGACTGGATGTCAAATGATCTGTAAAAATAGATGAACGGAATGGATGAAACACATAAATCCTGGTGGGGCCCACAGAGCACCGACCACCAGCCACGGGGCTGATGTCAGGGGGAGTAGCCAATCCGTCTCCGGCTATACTAGATACCGGTTCTTCGGCTGGAAGCGGACTGAGTACTGAGTTACTCGGTACCTTATAGCCTACTGAGTTAACTATGTGGAACGTGTGTCTTATCCACGCCGTCCATCCGTTTTATCAGCTCATTTTAGTGCATGACCTAAAAACTAAAGAACATCCAAAGCTCAATTGGAGCACAATACTCGAAACAGTGGGGATAATAACGTCCACCCTTGAAATCTTCAAGGGCCCACAATGATCTTAATTTGTCATCCAAACTGTTCATAAGGTCAAAAAGATATTGATGAAGGAAAAACAAAAATATCAGCTTGATTCATACCTTCTGTGGCACCCAAGAAGTTTTGATCGGCAGGTGTTCAAGATACATTGTTCCTTATAGTGTGGTCCACTTTAAATTTTGATATGCTTCAATTTTGAGCTGGTGAAGTGGGTGGACAGTATGGATAAGGCACATACATCACAGTGGGCCCCACAGAGTTTATTCGGTACGGAATCGGCTTCCCTTTGGCTACGCTATCTCATCTCCACAAGTGGACGCTACTTGTCTGGTACTCTGCTACGTAGAAGGTCTCTATACTCGAGACTTGAGTTTTCACGAGTGGGGACCACAGGTTACTCTGATGGGTACTACCTACGTGAAATCGGGATGCCATCCTCTGGCGTTGAAAGATCTGTAGCAATCCTCTGGCTTTTTTCTTTTTCTTGGAATCGAAAGGAGGTATCAATCCAACCGGTTGTATCAAAATTGATGGTACGCTCAGGGAATAACTTACAATCTATTTAGTGATATGATATTCAGTCCTTCCAATTGGTTGAACCCACCATTATGGTTACCTAGTTCAAAAATCAGACACGTCTACTGATCAGGTAGGCTACACCATAGAAAAGAATTTCCATCCATTGATAAATAAAAAATATGTGTGGTCCACTAAATTAGTAAATGAGTCTTATTTTATATTAAGGAAATATTTACGCTGGGTCTAACTCATTGGACGGACTGGATTTTATATGCAAATGAAAGGTTGGAAGTTATACGCTGGGTGGACTATAACTTGTGGGCCAAATGGTTGGATTTAAGACATTCCCAAGGAGTCCGTCGTATTCGCACTAACAAAAGTGTTCAACTGCGACTCGGTGGTCCTGTTAAATCTAGATCATTGATTGGTGGGCCCCACTTGTCTATCTGGATCAATGAGAGTTGAAATCGTACCATTGAAGCCATTGCTTGTTGAGTCGGAACGTTGTTCTAATGAGGCCTAAAGTCGACAAAGGATACCCAACTTTCGCCTCATTTAGGGTTGCACATATGTCCGTTTGGTCCGTTTATGGGTGAAATTAGAAACGAACCGTTCCAAATGATTCCACCAATATCGGAACAGGAACTGGACCGTTAGCACCCTAGAACCGAACCAGAGTGGGTTTGTTAAAAACGGGTCGGTTCTACGGTTCCGGGTGAGAGAGAGAAGCAGGGAGCAAGATAGAGATAACCAGGGAGAGAGAGAGATCTAGGCAGCGAGCGAGAGAGTGGAGCGTCGGGTGGTGGCAGGTGGGCGGAAGGTGGTTGTCCGATGGGTAAGAGAAAAGAATGGATGGGGACAGCATCAACGCTACAGCAGAGGTGGAGTGAAGACCGAAGAAACTGAATAGTTAGGGACTTAGATTTTTATTATTATTTTTTTTCCTAAATAATTGGACCAGTTCCTTGCTTGGTTACAAGGTTCGGATACACGGTTCAATTCTTCGGTTCGATTCTATGGGTCACTGTTCGGTTCAATTCTATGTACTCTCAAATCATCAAGGATCGAACTAAACTAATCCGATCTTTAATTTTTAGAACCAGAATCGGAGCCGGTGCACTTTAGAACCGGTTCCATGTGGACCCTAAAGGATACTTCCAGAGACCTTATCCATCAAGTTTTTGTACGACAGATTGCATACTGACTGCCAGTAGCCAGTACGGTGATCTGTGTGCTTATCATGATGTATGTGTTCTATCCATGCCAACCATTTATTTTTCCAACTCATTTTAGGGCATGATTCCAAATTTGAGATAGATTCAAATCTCAGGTGGACCACACCACATAAAACAGTAGCTAATCAACGCTGCTCACCATTAAAAACTTTTCGAGTGTTGTTTGTTCGTGATAAAATAAAAAAGAATAAAAAAAAAACAACAAATTCCATCCCTTTCGGTAGATACTAGATAGAGGCGTCTCTAGCCCTGAACGGGCAGATTTGTGGGTAAGCCCACCGTAATGTATCTGTTTATCCAAGCTGTCCATTCCCTTTTTTTTCAAATCATTTTAAGGCATGATTTAAAAAAATAAAAATAAAAAATTTGATAGATCCAACGCTCAGGTGGATCTTATTAAATGCCAGTTGCTTAAATGCAATAGTCACATGTGGTATGGTCCATTTGAGCGTCGGATCTAACTCATTTTTGTGCGTACATCTTAAAATAATCCGAAAAAATGGATGGACGAAATGGATAAACAGATACATCAAGGTGGGCCCGCCCACAGAACTGACCGTTCGGGGCAAGAGACGGGCGGGGGTAGGACGCAATCCGCGTCCTAGATATAGACAGCTCTAGTTTGGTAGTTTGCGAGACCAGCAAATTAGTAGTCCCTATGTTCGCAACGGTGGAAATTGGGACGCAGAAGATGCCTTTGTCATTGGAAGATAGAATGGGTCCCACTCATATATTAATACTTGGATCCAATTGAAGAGTCTAGATCTAATAATGGGAGGGTGGAGAGATCAAATGATTTGGTGGTCCGGAGGGTGCCGAACCTGATCATCTTTCAGATAAAAAAGCTACACACCCATCTTACATCGTATTGATTGGCCTGCCTCCTTTATTGATCTGGAGTCTGGACGGTTGGATAGGAGTGACGATCATTGAACGGTTTGATTTTTATTTCTTTTTGGCATTGAACGTGGGTTGCTTCTTATATTTGTTTCTAACCATTGGTTTGCAAGGTCTTAGTTGGACTGTCGAGATCTATCCTTTTAGCACTATTCTTGGGCCATGACTGTGATTTGTGAGGTTGCTACACCCACGTGTGCCTCCATAGGTTAATATGGTGAAACCCTCTGCGCAGCTGCGCTTATCACATCGCACTTATGCAAGATTAGAGAAACTTATGAGGAAGCCCACCTTAAATGTGCCAGAACAGAAATCAGGCTGGCAAGAACAAATGCAGAAACAAGCAATCCACATTCAGCAAAGGCCCACTAGATGAGTGGATTGGAATGTTTTAGGGCCAGAACGGTAAGCGGCTCTGATCTCGCACGTGGGCTGCTTTGCTACATTTGGCCTTCATGAATTGGGAGAATACCTGCCTCATTCTTCGAAATATCTAATAAATTACGTGCACTTGTGGATGAAGATGACTCACGAACCTATAATAAGCTGCATATACACGCACAAAAATAGAATGATTTCTGCAACAAAAGAGATCCGACCCGTTCGCCCGACTGTCTAAGAACGTACACAATATAACATCAAGCTAGTCTGCTCATCAGGTTTATCCCAGGTTTACCAACGGATGGATGGCTGAAAAATGATAGACGGTCCAAATTAACACATCTGATAAACAAAGCAGCCCGTAATTTAGGCATGGCAGATAGTATTATGAGGCCTGCCTGTTGAACGGTTCAGATTTTTTACACATCTGCTAAAGTTAGGATGCATGATCACTGTAACTTGTGTCCTCTCGGCCTACCGTCTGTGCCCATCATTGGATACCGATTTTAGGATTTTTTTTTTTATGACTATGGCCTCAAGGTGTAATGGAATCATGATTTTGGCATTACTTATCTAAACCTTATTTTTATTGTCCTAATAACACTCTCTACATTTATTTTCAGGATAACCATCTGCCTACCATACTCCCACCATTATATCCAAGCAAAAAAAAAAGAAAAACTTCTACATCAATCCGTGTGGCTGAAATCTTCTCGTTTTCCACCAGAGAGTGTATCGAGCTATGCTTCATCAGAGATTGTATTAGTCCCTTGGAGAGTATGGTAGAGTTTCGTATATCTACCAACCATTGTGGAAGTTTGGATCTTGTGTGATCCCTTGTCTTAGAAAAATAAAGAAGAAAAGAGGAAAATGTTAAATGGCCTTATTGTGACAAGGCCGAACATAAGAACCCATCTAATATCTTGGTGGACTTACTAGCTTGTCGTGAAATAAATTTAACCCATCAACATGAAATGAGTTTCAATTTCATGTCATCCGACCAAGTTTAAGGGAAAAAGTCATCACAGATGGACTACAACGAAGAAAATAATTAAGAATTAACGAACAACATTAATGCCATTGTGGGCCACAGAAAGCTTCTTTTTAAAAATTAAAAAATATCTTTTATATTTCACAATTGTATGATTAAAATGAACGGATTAGACCAACCAAGGATGAACTCATTCATGGTTTATGTAACGTCTCGAATTTTCGATAATTTGGTTTTAAAAAATCCTTGAATTTTTTTTGCTGGAATTGACACATTTTGTCACTTACTGACTTTTAACACTCGTTTTAATGTATACATAGGTGTTACCAGTAAAGAATTGTATAAATTCGATTAATTAACCGTAAGAAATTAATGAATATGCTCGATCACCAAAATTTTAGGCCTAACCTTGTGATTTATTTATTTTGGATTAAGATCTAATCAACCTATTACCGACTAATCAAGACAATTGTATCTAAATGGAGATCTACCTAAAGACAAGACAATTACAGGCTAAATCTTGATTAACAAACAAATTGACTCAGTTATTCTATTAGCCTAAGAACCAATGATTTAGGGTGATTAGGATCGAATCATCATTTCGCTAATTGCAAATAGGCCACATTATAAACTTAGCTAATTCAAACCTTAAGCTTCACGTTCGAGAAATATCGCTACTTAATTCATTCCAAAAATGTTTGAATTAACTAAACAAGCTCTAAATAACTCGTTAATAGGCCATTAAACCCGAAACTATAGAAAGACAATTGTCTTAGTGGGCTTGACGTCCATTGTGAGACATCAAGCTGAGATCGCATATCAAATCATTCACAACTTGTATTTGTAAGGCAAACGCATGAGATGTGCAAATACCCTTAGGATTTGTAAAAAATTTAAATTAATTTTCTTCATCTATTCTTTGCCAAAGTTGTGGTATTCGGGCCATTAGATTGTGACCACATTAAGGACGCTAACCTAAATTAATATCTTACACATATTCGTATAGCCGCGAACTTAATTGATGATCGATAACTGTCAAACTAACTTTTGATCATAGCCACTGATCATCGCATCCGAACCGGGGGTGATTGAAGTCTTATATAGATCATCACTAGGGTTAGCTATCCCACGACATAGATTGACCTGTACACTTCACATGGGCCCTAAAAGTTAGAGTTAACCCCAAATATGGTTTATATGACCAAAAACCTAACCCTTACGATAAAAAACAGTACTCTGGCACTATAAATGCATCCCATTTAGGCTCCTCTCCTCAAAATCTGAATTTACTAGTTTTAGAAAAAGAGAAAGAGAAAGAGAGACAGAGAAGAGGATTAAAGTAAGAGATGAGAATATTGGTGCTTCATTAAATGATTCTCTTCAATCAAAGCTCTAGTCGCTATCAAATCCTCCATCAAATACTTTTCGTCGACGATTGGAGGTAAGAAATGCTTCTTATCTTTCGATTAAACTACCTAGGGTTAGATTTAAGTGTGATGAGGTCACGCGAAACCCTATTAAGGTGCATACCATTTTTCTAGGTTTCTTTTTATCAGTTCTTGATAGTACTAGATAATGCTTTTGATTGTTTATAATATTCATATGATATTCATGCTTGAATTGTTTTATTATTGTAACCTAATATTATATATTGTTGGTTATCAACATGTTCGATGAAATGCTTGAGCAATATGAAATTCCTAAAGTTGGGACTGTTATGCTATTTGATAAGTGTTATTGATATATGTGGTTTTGTTTTGATATTCATTAGTTGGTGTCGATTCACAAATGTGTTTAATTCATATACTTTTTTGTAGTATTAAGTCGCTTTATGATTATGTTTATGTATTTGATAATATAATTTGTAGTTGTATGGATTGAGCCATGTAAAATATTAAGTGGATGACCCACTTTGTATTTGTTATCCCAGACTTATACGGTCGACTGAGGTTGAACACGGATGACCGATAGTAGTTGGAGTTACACGAGATGCTTTGCACCTAATGTCAGTTTTGTCTGGGGTCTCCCATTGTCGATCGAATTAGTCTAATGTATGGCCCAATCATTCTTATGTTTGGTGATCGTATAACATTCAAAGGAATTTAAGATACCATCGTTTTTATTGAATTAAGTCCATTCATAATCATTGGTGTGTTACAATCCTACAAAAAACACATGAGCCGGGCATGGTGATATGAGATACCGTTCCTGAGTTGTCGGCCTATATTGGGGTGACGTGCCTGCCATATTGTTAAAAAATGGGGTGACAAGCCCACTATATTGATACAAAATTGGGCATTCCCATAGTGACCACTGAATACTAGTGAAGGCTATTACTTACCGTATTGTTATTATAACTGATGTCGTGACTTCACCACATTTTGTGTTTGGGTGATGACTCTTACCTTATTTATGGTCGTCTTTGAGTGATGAATCCTAAATGATCAAGGGACACAAGTGATGAGCTACTACGGCCGCATCGAGCCTCGTGAATCATGTAGATACTTGTGATACAATGGAAGTATCCTAGCTTCGCCCAAATTACTACTTGAACCGATATTGATAATATTTGGTAATCATACATATCATGACACTTGATAGGATATGTAGTTTACAAAAGGTGTGGAGTCACATGATGATAGAGTATGAAATTCTGTGAAATAGGCGTTAAAGTTGCTTGTTGAGGGAATGTTAGATTGTGAGGATCATGCATCATTATATCATTCATTCATGCACCTAAAAAGACTAGATAGATAATTGTTTGTTTTGTTATGTTATCATTATATGCGTTTGATTGTATTGATAATATGTGTAACTTAAATAATGGTACGACTAAGTTAGCTATTCACTTCCACCTGGAATCATGTTTCAAAACACCAACCAGATAATATTATTGATGTAGTTATCACCGAGGTTTCAGACGTGAAAGCATTGATCGACTCACACCATCGTTGCGATATTTTGGAGCATTGGGCAAAAAAAGAATACTTTACGCTCTTTTTTTTTTTACTTGTATAATCCCTATTTGAGATGACACCATTTTAGAATTATACATTTTGAATATTAATCATATATTATGAGTTTAATTATCTATACTTAACTTTTGATGTAACTTATTTTAAAGCTACTCTAATTATTAATTATGAGTTAATGTTAACCAGACGATGTGAGTATGTGGTATATTGCACGCGTGCATTTTTTATTAGGTTTGTATGGTGGAACTCGGGATCGGAGCCACCGTACCTAATCGGGTGCTGATTTTCAGTGCGTGACAATTTATTAAGATCCATAATCCCTTATTCGAAAAGTCATTTCATCTTTCGTAAAAACTACACCCGATCCATAGCTCAAGTGGTAGACTGAGTGAAAAGATACCTCGTTTCAACACTGAGGTCATGGTATCGATTCCCTACTGGAGGTTGCTAACAGTGAAGTGTGAACTGACAATGGGTGTACTAACAAGCTAACAGGAAAAAAAAAGAGAAAAAAAAGCTACCACTATACGAGCGAGTAAATTACAGAAGGACATTTTTATCTTAGAAAAATAAAAAATTCCCTCAGACTAAATAAAAAAAAAAACAAACTAAGGTTTACATAGGAGAGGCCAAAATCTCAATTATGACATATCTTAAGGGTTGGTTGGCACCATGATTTTTTTTAGACGGGTGGATTGAGGGGATTTCAATCTGCTAGTATGTTTGGCACCATAATATAAATGGGGGTTTCGAATCCCCTTAAAGAGAAAGTTTGAAATCCACGATAAAATCTTAGATTCCATCAAAATCCTTCAAAAGTTGCACGTGTAAAATGCATGTCATTAAAACTTAGTATATTTGACACATGACCCATGCATGATATCCCAAAACAATCAGATTATCAATTGCATCACCATAATTATTTAAAATGATGATATGTGCTATCAAAACATTGTCATGTAATTCAATGGTTAAAATTATTGGTTAGTCACTCAGTTGTGATCTTGTCCTTGTGGCCGGTTCGAGACTTGAAATTTCATCATTTTCACGTCAAGTATATATTGTTATCAGGTTATTACAACCATTATGTCAAACATTACATGCATATACTAATTAGAGATATGGGAGTTTAATTAAATTCAAATCCTGGTAAATATACTATGCATATGCATAGTACACACAACGGGAGGATCTAAAATCTAGGGATTTTAAATCTAGGAGATTTTTAAGCCAGCGGTTCCAAATCCACGCTACCAAACAAGCCCAAGGCCATTGTCATAAAAAAAAAAAGTCGATTTTTTTAGGAAGGGCATTGAGTCGCGGCACCTTACATGAGCCAGTGCCAATACGTTTCCTGGATCCTTTATTATGGAATACGAGCCATAGATCTGTTCCATTCATCAGGCAGATTACATTGTGAGTATGGCATAGATAAAAATTAACATTGATCCGATAATTCATTCAATCAAAATATAATGACAAAAATTGGGCAGTTATCAAAATTGCCCAACCCTAAAATTTCAACACATATTTTTTGCTCACTTGATGAGTGTAATAATTGATTTTTCGTACATAGATTATTCAACGTTCTACACAACTAATGAATGGTACAGATCTATGCACGTATAATGTACGCACGGATATATAACACGTATTAAGACCCCCTCACATGAGTGGCCGCTCACTGAACCCCGGCCCCTTTAAGAAATCGGGATATCTCAAGATTTCAAACCTAAAGTATTGAACCGCCTTCGAGGCTCATTCATATAAGACAAAACTTTGATTTTGTGGGAGATCCTGACGGCTATAAACACGCACGTGTAATCGCACAAGTGGAAATTTTTTTAATGAAATTAAAGCGTACAACAGGTGGGCCCACTGTAGATATGGGTCACAGATCATAAATTACACTGAAATATTTTTTTAAATGGAGGATTAGTGAACTTTAATTAGACGGTTCACATGAAAAAATAGTGCACGGTCTAATTCATAAACTTGCTTCCTTAATCGGTGGCTATATTACTCATCGATGTTACTTTAAGTCTATAACCTATCTAAAGTATTCGTTTGGACGGTTTAGTTTGAGTTGTATATACGTCTGTTGTGCAATTTCGGAGAGCATGCGTATGAACTATCACACCATACGGAGTAATAGATATTAAAATCACAAGTGCATGAAAGGATGATAAGGGATAAAATTCAGTTGTCGTTTGAGGGAGGGAAAGTAGGGACAAGACTACTGTGGACAGCTCACTTTCATTTTCATAATGGCGCTGACTCTTTCTACCGTACACGTGGAACACATTTGCAGCGAGACAGATGGTACCAACTAGGGCCCACTTCAGGATCA
>JAJHSJ010000525.1:0-37819 GCA_021015155.1 Magnolia officinalis | reverse complement strand
CCCATGACTGGTTAAGTGGCCTGCTCGACTGGTCGTGGACTACACACGACTGGTCGAGTGGGGCCAAATTGCATATTGTAATACGAGTCGAGCCCTGCATGACCGGTCGAGCACTGTTCACTCGACTGATCGAGCAATTTCCAATACTGGTTGAGCCAGTGCTAGGGCTAGTCAAACAAACAACCTATTAACCTATAAAATGACCGATACCAAGTATGAAATGAATGTAATATGCCCTAAGGTTCTAGGTCATTCATACCTTACTTGTGAGATAGAACGTGTGAACCATCAAACTATCGATCACATCGGCAACTTTAATTCTTGCGATATTCGAAACTTGAACTCAACGTATTGAACTTAGTCTTCAATTAGGACTTGAGTTCTTGGACGTTTCCGGTTACATAACTTGAACCACAATATTGCGATTGGGTTCTTGAAAGTTGAGTCTTCAACCAACACTTGAAACTTATACACTTTCTTTAGCTTGAAGATTTCGGCAAGTTCGTCGTAGATATCGGCAAGATTAATTCAGCACGATCGTCGAAGATTCAAAGCAAATCAAAGCACAAGCTTGATACATTAAACACATAAGCATGACACAAACTCAAATTGGTTTGACACACTAAAATTTGACTAAACTTAGGGTTTCTAACTAGGGGTGCAGACGGGTCGGTTCGGTCCAGCTTTGGGGTGAAACTGGAATCGAACTGTTCCTAACGGTTCTAGAATATTCGGAACTGGAACCGGACCATTAGCACCCTAGAACCAAATCAGAATCGAACCGTTAAAACCGGTTCGGTTCCACGGTTCTGGGCTTTTTATAATCCAGACCAATTGCATCTTTTATTTTATTATCTAGCCCATCTCCATTCGTGCTGTGATCCATTTGATGAATGGTTTAGATATTGTATAAGGTGTGCGAAAATACATTTATGGAAACAATCAAATGGTGCATTATAAACCATAAATCATGAGTCAAATATGGAAACAATTAAAGGGTTCTTGGTTCGGTTCCACGTTTCGGTTCTATGGATCGGATCCATGGTTCGGTTTTACTGATCGGTTCGGTTCTACATACCCCCAAACTGCGAACTAAACCGATGTAATCGGTTATTTGATTTTTGGAACTGGAACCGGAACAACTGCACTTTAAAACCGGACCAAACCGGACCATTTGGTAGGTTCCAGTCCGGTTCCATAGTTCTACCGATTCAATGTGCACCCCTATTTCCAACATAGCAATTTCGCAGTCGACGACCGAATTGGCGAGTGGCGGTAGGAGGATGGCGAGTAGTAGGCTGTAGATGACTGGGCAGGGCAGGAGGAGAGCGACCAGGCGAGCAGCAGACGGACTAGATGACCGGGCATGGCAGGAGGAGGGCAAGTAGGTGAGCAGCAAAGCAGACTGTCAGGCAGGGCAGGAGGAAGGTGAGCAGCAGACCAGACAGCCGGGCAGGGACCACTCGAGACCGGACAACGCAGGGTGATGGACGGGCACCGAGCAGGGCGATGGTGAAGGTTCGTAAGGTCACTGGTCGAACAGAGAGAGAGAGAGAGAGAGAGAGAGGAGAGAGAGAGAGAGAGAGAGAGAGAGAAGAGAGAGAGAGAGGGTTAGGGTCGCTGGTCGGGCGGCGGGCAATTTTTTTTTTTCAAACAAAAGAGAAAGGGCAAGGTATTTTAGGATTTTTTTCCTTTTTTATATTACCTGACCGAGTCAAGCCGAGTTTGATCTATATATCGAACCGAGTCGAGTCGAACTCGGGCCCGCTCGAATTCTGCTGGAACTTAGTTTTGAGCTCTAAAAGCCAGCTCGACTCGGACGAACTTAGCTTCGAATCGATCAAAGCTTTTTCCAGCCGAGTCGAGCGAGTTGACCGAGCTAGCTCGGTTCGTATACACCCCTGATAAATGGCCAAATCATTACAAAAGGGATGCTTGGGTAATATCATGGATGGGATTGACGCTGATGGTAATGGTGATGTGGACCCACCACGATGTATGTGTCATATCCATGCAGTACATTTATTTTTCGGGATCATTGGCCGATCCAAATCTCAAGTGAACAAAATCACAAGAAAACCGTGGTGATTGAATGGCCTACTGCTAAAACATCCTAAGGTTCACTGTAATTTTTATTTTCCATCTAACCCGTTGATTACGTCACACAGGCATGGATGAAGGGAAAGCACAAATATAAGCTTCATCCAAAACTTTCGTGACCCCATAAGTTTTTAATGGTGGGTGTTCAGTCACCACTGTTTCCTGTGGTGTGGTCTACATGAATTTTGGATCTACTTCAATTTTTTCGTCTCATGCGTTAAAATGACTGCAAAAATAGATGAATGGCGTGTATAAAACACATACGTCATGATGGGCCCACGGAGCACCGTCCAGCGACTTACAGCGTCAGTAGGTAATCCTCGTCCTCCTATCATAGTACGCATGTGCCACGTGTACGAGGCATGAAAGGAAACGGATTCGCTACTCCCCCTGCCATCAGCCCCTTGGCTGGTGGTCGGTGCTCTGTGGGCCCCACCATGATGTACGTGTTTCATCCATTCCGTTCATCCCTTTTTAAAGATCATTTTAGGGCTTGACCATAACAATGAGAGGGATATAAATCTCATGTGGACCACACCACATGAAAACAATAGTGATTGGATATCCACCATTAAAATCCTCCTAAGGCCCAATGTACTGTTTATTTGACATCCAATCTGTTGATTAGATCATACAGACCCAGATGAAGGGAAAAAACAAAAATCAGCTTGATCCAAAACTTCTATGGCCCCCAAAAATATTTTAATGGTCGATGCTCATTCAAAACTGTTTCCTGTAATGTGGTCCATTTGAGATTGGGATATATCTCATTTTTCGTCTCATATCGTAAAATGATCTATAAAAATAGATGGACGGCATGGATGTAATACATACATCGTGGTGGGTCCCACAAAGCACCGACCACCAGCCATTGGCTGGTGTCAGGGGGAGTAGCCAATCCGTTTCCAGCATGAAAATCCCCGCGTGCATTGAGAGCTGTTCATCCATGGTGACCACCTTACACGTGGCATGCACTTACATATGTAGAGGAACCAATCAATCACAGATATATATATAATACACACACATAGCTGGAATCAGGAAATTACAACGATGATAACATCCACTCAGTGGATGCTAAAACGATCATGAACTGACGGTTATGATAATCTTACCATTATGAATTGATGGTTATGATAATCTTACCATTATGAAAATTTCGATTGATCCTCCCATCAATGCATTTGTGCCGGGCAATCTGTGGGTAAGTGGGGAGCGGATTAGATGTTATTTGAATGTGCACCCACGGTCAAAATAAAGCTTATCCAAATCTCAAGTGGACCATATCATTGGAAACAATGGATCGGGATTAAACACTTAATATCCAAAACTTTTGAAAGGCCACCACAATGTTTATCTGCTATTAAACCTATTCATGAAAAGAGTTTTCTAAGTGTTTGTATTGAATCCCTATTGTTTCCTATGTTGCGGTCTATTTTAGTTTTTATTTACCTCATTTCAAGTCATGACTTAAAATAAACCAGTGAAATGGATGAATGTCATGGATAAAATACATGCATCATAGCGGGGATATTGACCTTTGACACCAACTATGATGTAGGGAGGACGTGATGAGATTGAGCACCAACAAATGCCTTGAATCTGAGGGGCATCTTTTAATCCACAAAAGCTTTCTCTAATCCACGTGAGAAATAGAGGAATTTTGAAGAATTTTTACTGATAGAATTGGCATATTTGTGAGATGTAAGGCATCAGCTAGTTGAACTGAGTCGAGCTAGCCTCAACTTGACTCCGGTCAGCCACTAGTTGACCTTAGCTTGAACTTGGCTCGGCTCGGTCTTCGACCTTAACTGGCCAGCACAGTGTATGGTCAGCAACTCGGGCAAGTTTGAGTCAAAATTGAGCCGAGTTAGCCTATAAAACATTTTCATGAACCCATGGATTACACTTTTAAAATCTCATTACATTAGTTTTATAGGTAAAAAAATATATTTATTCTGTATTGCTACCTTCCTTACCACCGGCCGTACTTCTTCTAGGGGTGTACACGAACTGGCTAGCACGATTAGCTTGCTCGACTCGATGTGAAAAAGCTCGTTTGGACACAATTCGAAGCTGAGTACCAGCCACTCAGGCTAAAATGACTAGAACCCCTGAAGATCGATAGGGCACTCGGGCCATGCATGGCAGGCTCAAGATAACAGGTCCCGACTCCCGATCGACAGTCCAAGGACGAGTCGGAGACGTTGCCACCTCTGGCCTGTCGGATCCGGGTCATAAACAAATGGGATCCGGATCCGAGTCATAAAAAACCGAGATATCCCAGCTGGCGGATTACAACATCAACCAAGTAGTCCAGGAGGAAGTGGATTGCGTACTGAGTAAACTCTGTGACGTTCTCCATGATTTATGTATTTCATTCCCTCCGTTCATCCATTGTAAAAGATAATTTTAGTTCTTGATCCAAAAATTAAATCATATCCAAAGGTTAAATGGACCACGCCATAATAAAAAGTGTGAATTGATCATCTACCGTTGAAAATTTCTTTGGGGGCCACAGAAGTTTTATATCAAACTTATATGTGTGTTTTCCTTTCATCCATATCTGTATGATCTTATGAAAAGTTTAGATGACAAGTAAACATCAATGCGGTGCCCAGAAAAATTTCAACAGTGGAAATCATTATTTCCACTGTTTCCTGTGGTATGATCCACTTGATTATTGGGTATGATTAAATTTTGGTATCAACACCTTAAATGAGATGAAAAAACAGATGGACGGTGTGGATAAATCAAATACATTCAAGGTGGGGCCCAACTGAGTTTACTCAGTACGATAAGAGCGTACCGAGTAACTCGATACGCAATCTCTGATTTCGTCCGAAGACTACCTGCCTTTTGTCACTCTTCTCAGATTCTTCATAAGCTCTCTCTCTCTCTCTCTCTCTTCCTTTATTACCAGCTTTACCTTTGTATTTTTAGTTTTTTTTTTTTTATTTACCTTCTTTGGAGTATCGCCCATGGCTTCTTCTTCTTCATGGACGGCCCCAGGCATTGCAGTTGGAATGGCGTGTCTGGCACTGCTATTACGAGCCGCTGACGCGGCAAGCTGGTGCGTGGCGAGGAGCCACGTGAACCAGCAGCAGTTGCAGACGGCGCTAGACTACGCATGTGGGGCGGGTGCGGACTGCACACCCATACAGACCAACGGTCTATGCTTTCTTCCAAATACACTAGAGGCGCACGCTTCTTACGCTTTCAATAGCTTCTATCAGAGGAAGAGCATGGCTCCTGGCTCTTGCGACTTCGCTGGCGCTGCTGCTGTTGCTTCTACTGACCCAAGTAAGCATTCATGATCTAACCCCCCAAAAATGATTTAATCACCCAACTTGGGTTTTTTTAAAATGGGTTTCTTGGTTTTTTTTAAAAATAGTTTTTGGACTGAAAATGTTTTTTTTTTTTTTTTGGTGGTGTAGGTTATGGATCTTGTGTGTACCCATCATCTGCAAGGTATGTCTCTGTTTTCTTTCTTTGTCTGTCTTTCTTTCATTCTTTCCTTCTTTTTTTTTTTTTTTTTTTTTTTTTTTTTTTTTTTTTTTTTTTTTAGTTTTTTGAGTTTTTAGCAGGAAATGCTGAAATGGGTTTTCCGTTTGAGAGAGAGAGAGAGATGCATCTTTTCGAGGCTTTTTTTTTTTCCCTCCTGTCTCCTTTTCTTAAATATTTTTAAATATTATGGAGCTGAAATTTTGTTTTCTTCCTATTTTTTAAAACGAAATGGTTTTTTATTTTTTACTGGAAAAATGATTTGTCTTCTATATATTGATTTTAAGGAGCTGAAATTGTTTTTTTTTTCTTCCTATTATTTAAAATATATATAGGTATTTACTTATTTAACTGAAATAAATATTTTGATTTTGGGTTGAGTCACACACACGCACAAACAGATGGGAGCCCAAGCAAAAAAAAAAAAAAAAAAACAGTTTTTTGTTTTTAAATTTTTTATTCTGCTTCTTTTATCTTTTTGGTCTGAAAGCTGGGCTATGTAGATGGAACCCAAAAATAAAAATATATATTTCTTTTTCTTTTTCTTTTTGGTGGGCCGCTCTATTTTCCATTTTAGCTGGGGCATGATTTCACACTGTTTCAGATGGTGTGGCCCGCTTGTATTCTGTATACGGCTGATTTTTAGCAGATCCCATAACATAGAGGGGACCCACCAAATTAACGGTGCGGATGTCTGATACACTTAATGGTGGGGCCCACAGATCTCGACCTATTGGGAAGCTCCCATGAAATTACTTGGTTGTGTTTCCCTAGCAAATATATATATATATATATATATATATATATATATATATATATATATATTTGAATACTTGGTTGTGTTGTTCATTAAAAAATTGCTAGGGAATTTACATTTACACCTCCAAGATGATAGACTCACCGTTATAATTTATACTATTAGTAATAGAAATAGTACATTTTTGAAATAGGTGCATCTATCAAGTATCAACTTACAGAGAGCGTGGGTAGTTTTGTCTTTTTTCCTTCTGTTCACTTCGTTGGGTTTCCGCGTGTCCGTTTGCATGGCCTGTCTGATTTCCTCTCAGGCAATACTCTGGCAGAGTGTGATGGATGATACTCAGGCACTCAATAGTTGGTATGGTATGGAGTGAAAATATATAAAGCAACTTATTCGATCATTGATTATTTTGGATTGGTGGCCATTTATTGGACAGTTGAAAATTTAAAACATCCAACGGTCCTATTTGTACCTACAAGTGTCCATCAATTATTAGAGGTTAGGATTGTTCCGATCCTGGGATTTTGAGTTGTCTACAGTGGGTTGGGTGCACTCTCAGTTAACGTATGACGTGTGCAATTTCTGAGCGCCTGCGTATCATCCGTCACACGCAGCTCGAGTACAGTGTTACTCCTCTTTTCTATTCTCATTTGTCTTTTTATACGGATGTTTTAGATTTGGTAGATGATACGGTGTGGGACACGGATTGCGTACTACCCCGTCCGTTTCTAGACGGGCCCACCGTGATGTATCTGTTTATCCATGCCGTCCATACCTTTTCTAATGTCATCATAAGGTACGAGCACAAAAATAAGGCGGATCCAACGTTCACGTGGAACACACCGTAGATGAATCTTGCATTTAATGCAACTGACATTGAATGCTTTGTGCATTATGCAACCCAAGCTTATTATTGGGTGTGGTCCACTTGAGCGTTGGATCTGCCTCATTTTTGTGCACATTGCTTAAAATGATATGAGAGAATGTAGGGACGGTGTTGATAAACAGATACATCACAGTGGACCCGCCCACGGAACTACCCGTTCGGGGCCAGAGAGGGGCGGGGGTAGTACGCAATCCGCGTCCTACGGTGTGAGCGTGTAGAAACCGGAAGATGGTAGAGCCGTACATCCGCAGTGACGTGGTAGGGTTCTGTATCAATCTGGTCCATCCAATCTACTGGGCCATATCATGGATGGCTCCTAGTTCAAAGACTAGGACGATTAGCCAATTTTCACTCACTGAATATCTGACCGCTAACCCTTTTTATTTCTGCCCTTTCTTGAAGGGCCACCCGTCAGATGGCTATGATCATCTGATCAATGTGAAAATGAAAATCCAAGTATTCCATGGTTGACCCGGTCAACAAGGGCTAGGGCTTAGGCCACGAAAACTCAACCTGAGGGCTGGGCCGGGCTGGGTTTGGGTCAATGGTGAGTAGCGTAGCTTGTTTCCTATCACGGTTCATAAACACACACTCACCAATTGCACACGTAGCACATCCATCCATTGTGTGTCCCACATGGATGACGGTTCACACTACATTTCAGGCCATTCCAAAATTCAGGTGGGCCTCACCAAGTACTTTTAGATGTTTTAATAATGACTTTCCACTATTAGTTTCGGATATTGTGGCTCACCTGAGTTTCTGATATGGCTGATTTTTTTTAGATCCCATAAACTAGAGGGAACCTATCAAATGCACGGAGTGGATGATCATCACACATCACGGTGTGGCCCACAGAGCTCGACCTCATGGGAAGGTCGCTCAAGGGCAAGGGCCAGGCCTCGTCCTCTTTAACCCATTCGGACGTGGGCCGGTCGGGCCCTACTACTAGAATGGCTCAGTTTCCGAAAATGGATGAGTTAAAGCTTATCTTTCTATAACAGCCCTCTTTTGAATGCAACTTGCGACGTGTCATTTGAATCATTATAGCTTGTTAGGCCCACACATGCCTAGCACGTGAAAGACATCCTAGCCGTGCATCAGGTGGACCACCATGACTGGTCCAAGAATAGTGGCATGTAAGGTGTCAGGCATGCCACTGGGTGAAATACCACCGTTAGAATGTTTTGTAGTTGGTGCAAACGGTTCAAAATATGACATCTGAGCTGTTCATAAGGTAGGTGCGTCTCACCATGATGTTGGGAAGCCTCCAAAATCAGGTGGGCCACACCGCAGTAAAAATTTTCAAATTCTGTATATGTGGGGCCCACTGATAAACTTTAGCTAGCCTCCTATTTCAATCCAGGTCACATGCATGGGTCCCACCTAATGTGCTGCTCGGATGTCAGGTTCGCACGTGTGGGGTGCCTGCAATTCATCAACCCATTGTTTTTTGCTTAGATGTTCCCTAGGGGACCTAAGGTCACATTCCTGCTATCCAAACCGTTTACATGATGGGCCTCATCTTGGATGGAATTATCTAAGAAAAATCTCAGATTGTAATGTTTTAAACACCTATTTTATAGGATAGGTTTAGGGAGTCCGATAATAATTCTTTTACGAAGCTACCATCAGCCGTCCGTCTTGTCAGATCAACGGTTCGGATCATTGAAATACGTGTCTATATCCAGCAGGACATGATCTAGCATCTTCTCCTTCTTTATACACTTTACACGCTTCGGCTTTTGCCGAAAGGAGAGTGATTGATATGGGGCGTTATTTGATACTCTGGAAAAGTAGGACTCTTGATACACATGCACTAATAAATTGTACACTTGGAGACATTAACCCTAATTAAACCGATGCAATTGTGAAACCTATTGTTGCTAATACACAGACACACAATCAGATTGGTTTGAATAATCCTAACCTCAGATTTGGGGACACTTGTTTTTCGAAATTCATTTTTAACCGTCCAAGGAATGTCCACTGACCCAGTAATCATATGATTAAATACGAGTATTTGGTTGATTATAAATCTACGCTAGGACCCATGAATTGGACAGTTTAATGATATGTGCGCATGCAATTTCCAAATAATGTCTAATTGCCTGCGTATCATGATCATACCCTGCCAGAGTATCAATGTTCTTTTTTTATTGATATATCTTGCGAGCTCGTGCATTCAGAAACTGTACAGGTGGCATACCCGAAGCTCAAATCGAACCGTCCAAATGGTAGAACCCACTTTAGATCATGATTCAAGAATAAGATATAATTTCAGTTTAGCTCTCGGTTTCTGACCAATCGAAAGGGAATCCCAGGATTTGAACGGTTCAGTAGGTTAGATGAATGCAAGTGCAGGAACCATCACACTCCGGCAGAGTATCAAAGCTTTTCTCTTCCCCAAAATGGCAGAAAGTATAGTACTGTTTGAAAAAGGATGTGAGACTGCTTCAGTACTAAGACCTCAGCTTTTGCATTTAGTTTTCAAAAATAAACATAGGACTGTCCACATGGTTCAATTTACTAGTGCCACACGAGTAAAAGATCTACACCATTCATCTACCACTAGCCAAAATTTGCTTTCATTGGACAATCCTAACCATTGATCGGCTACGATTGTCCAATTGATTTTTTTGTCATCAATGGCCCATTCACTACTGGACATGTGGGACCCACCACCAGTTTATTCCTTTGAAACCTCGAAATTCTCTCTACTGCTGAGAATCCAACTCAGCTCTTTTTCCAAGTGTTATATATATATTATGCACCGAATGTAGTGTTTGTACAGCCTAAGATTGCTTGAAAGATGGTGAATGTATATTGATATGCTTGCATACCAGAAGGCCCATGTGCAGGCACGTCCTTGCTTCAATCCAAACCGTCCAAATTGCAGTCCGCACTGTAGATGGATCATGATTGTAAAATCACATGAAGTAGGTGACCATAACTCCAGGATTTATGCCCACCAAATGGACAGTTACAATAAAGTTGTCAGATTAAATAGAAAACTCTCTGATAATCAGAGGTTAGAATCATCAATCTGATTTTGGGTTTATCAGTGGTCAGATTAAATAGAAAACTCATCTGCAGTGGACCAACTGTTTGAACGGTATGATCGAGTGGAATGTGTGCAGTTTCTCACTCATCAGGTGGGCCACACAATCCTGCCACTCTTTAGAATCATTTTAAACTAATCCAATCTGTCTAATGCATTTATTATTATTATTATTATTATTTATTTTTGTTTGTCATCTCATGAACTAACGGCTACGATTTGTTGGACCCGAATTTGCAGTAATGCTGGAGGAACGGTGCCCGCCGGCACGCCACTAATGGGACCTGGTACAAATACGCCGACGACGACGACAACAACGCCGACGACGAGCACACCTGGAGAAACGCCGGTCATGGGCGGAGGCATTGGTGGAAATGGTGTTGGAGGGTTCACACCACTGGGCCCCACAGTCCCCAACACAGACACTTCAATGGCTACAAATCCATCGTTTGATTTCGTTGCTCTGTCTTTGATTTGGGTTGCCCCACTCCTCTTTCCACCCATCTAAACCGTACATTTCCATGACATTTCTTTTTAAGTGGCTACAGTTTTGTTAGAGATTGGAATTTTCTCATCTCTATCTTCAAGGTATGCTATCCCTGCATTGTCCTACATGCCACCACATGTGCCACGTGGCCAACTAGTGTCACATCCACGCTCTCCATCAGGTGGGTCACACTCATCAGGTGGGCCGCATTTTGTGGATCGTCTGATCGTTGGATATGTCCTAATTTTTGGCAGGGGAATCTGGACCTTGTGACCCACCTGATGGACGGCGTGGATCTTGCACCCATGTGTGATATTCTCACTTAAACATGTGATTTATATTTGGTAGCTTTATTTAGTGTAATCTTGCTTGTGTTTCTTCGGACCGAAGTTGTGAAGTGAATGCACGTGGAGGGATTGTAGGCTCTGATGCACCACAGAATAGAGCTTCGTTTCGCCAGTTTGTACATGTAGGGTCATAGATCTAGGATCATGACCGTTGATCTTAAGCAGGTCATGATAGATCGACAATGCCAAAAAAAAAAAAGGAAACTCCCCAAAGAAATGATTCTAACCCTTGGATGATAGAGGGGGCGAATGTACGGTACGGAGAAAACATCACAACGGTCCAAAGTGACAATCATCCGTGGGGAAAGTTTTGGGGCATGATCAATCTGTAGTGGATCGATTGCATGGACGGTTACAAACGGAAGCATGGGCTCCACTTAAAAAATTAGATGTGTTAGTGCACTGTTCACGTTCTGATGCAACTGGACCGTTGAATGATGTTTCGTTTGGCTTGTTGCAATACGCCCAAATGTTGTTTATGGGTACGTTGGTAATCTAGAGGTGGATCTGAGTTGATTTTCCAATGATCCACACCGTTCATAATGCGAGATGAACAGCCGATGGTGGCTGCATTGTAATCTTAGGGCCTGTTTGGTCCGCTGGATTAAATGGTATGGAATCCCTTTAGATGGGATTAACACCATTATTGCATGGTTGTATGTCTGGAAATACCATGGTGTTTTGACCGTCCAATTCCAGACTTCGTCTGGGATTAAATTCTTCCTTGGACAAAAACACCCTTTTAAGCAAAATTCCTATTTATTGGACCATGGAATTGTAATCAAAGGACTAAATTGACAATTGATGTTGGTTACTTACACACGTATATAACTCGAATGTCACGTGTAGTGGATGCATGCCGATAAACCTAGTAGATAAAACGCATGCATCAATGTGGGGCCCACAGATATAGTTGATTTTAAAAAATTATTAAATTTTTCGTATAGGACTGAATTCCATTCCACCTAATTCTATTCTTTTTTTGTAGATACCCACCCTGGGTTTATTTATTTATTATTATTATTACACACGCACACACCACCACACTCACTCCGTAGTGGATTTTCACCACCTATGGGTACTCGAACCCTCAACCTGGTGTTGAAACACCGGAGTAAGAGTAAGGACCCAACCCATCCTAGGTTAATAAGTTGATTGAGTTTGAAATGATGGATGGGCAACCAAACCTCAATCTTAAACTCTACTCTAGAAGCCTAAACATTAGGAACTCCGGTCCTAAACTCTAAACTCAACGCATTCAATCCAATCAATTCAATCAACCTAACTTTAAACCCTAGGAACACCTTGATCCATAGATCAAGTGGTAGACTGAGTGAAAGATACCTCATTTCAACACCAAGGTCATGGCATCGATTCCCTAGTGGGGGTGGCTAATAGTGAAGTGTGAACTGGCAGTGGGGTGTACTAACAAGCTAACATAAATAAAAAAATTAAAAAAAAAAAACCTTTAAACCCTAGGAACATAAAATCTTAGAACCTTAAGTCAGCTATCGAGTCAACTCACCTGATTAGCCTACCTAACCCTACAACTCAGTTAACTAACCTAGTAAAGTCTGAACTTAAGCCCCAAAACAAGATCAATCATAAAAATGGGTGAAACCTCAAAGCAACAACTTTCACAGTAGAGTCTCCACACGCTTGGAGGATGCTGTCTGCCAAAGTAGGAAGTTCAAGTGGGGAGTGACGGCAGTCAGGTTGCCGCCGACCACATGGCACTTTCCCTCTTTGGGGCAGCTTTCCTCAAGCTTATGGATGTAACATCTCGGATTTTTACTGTTTTGGATTTCCAAAAATCCTTAATTTTTTTTAATATGTAATTAACTTATATTATCACTTGCTGACCATTGGCACTCAAGGCTAGCCTATACATGGGTGATTGTAACATCCCGTCCAACTAGCACAGTGTCCTGAGTCGTCCACGTAAGATTTGCCGCAGGACTATTCGTTTAAACTACTCATGATGAGGTACTGCAAGTAAAATTAATATAGGATTAACCCAACTGAGTAGACCAGACGGATCATGATAAGACCTAGTGCGGGCCGCCAAGCCAGATGACCTGTTTGCACTTAACAACAGCCCGTGTGGGCCACCTAGCGACCGAGGAGGGTCAGAAAAATCTAAAAATTTAGGGAACTGAAGATCTCACTGGGCTTGTGTCCATCGCGGACTGCGGACTCAGTGGACACCCAGAATTAGAATCTGACACTGGCTAAATACACCCCACCAATGCTAGAATGGAAATTTGGCACTTGCAAATAAAATCTAGATACCAGGCGTTCCAGTCGTCAGATTTCTTCCAAATTTACGATAAAGGTTTAATGTATTTTTCTGCACCCATCCACCAAATCTGGGACTCTATCGTAGCACGGTGACCGTTGATCGCAAATCGGACTCGTGCGATCAAACCCCATATCCAATCGTTCCCAAATTTTGCATGGCCCTTCATCGGGCCATGGAGCACCTATCTTAAAAGTTTCAGGACCGGGGGGCCACTAGAGATTCTCCAATCACCGAAATGGACCCCACAGGGCCATTTAACAATCGGAACCGTTTGATCAAACCCCATAATCGTTCATCCATCTGTTCCCAAACTTTGCATGGCCCTTCATCAGGCCATGAAGCACCTGTCCTATAAATTTCGTGACCAGAGACCCATCAGGGCAACCCCGTTACTCTTTTAGCCTAAAACCGACGGTTTAGAGTAAGCATGACCAAATCTCCACTTCCACTAGTTATAAATGGGTCACACTATGAACATAGTTAATCCAAACCCTAATCAGTGCTCACGAGAAATCTCAATACCAAATTCTTTCCAAAAATGTCCCGATTGTCCTACTTTCAGTTGATGGGCGACTCTCCATCGGCTTGGTAGGCGGGATTTGGACTGCTGAGTCGTGAACTTAGCTCTATTCTTTTGAACTTATGATTTTTGGGATTTTTGTTGGGCAACGCCTTGGGCGACCCCTTTTCATTCTTTTGGACCTGTATATGTAGGTATAATTTGCCTCTTTCATTTCAGTAAACCTGTTGTGAATATGTCTCATATTTCAAGAAAATTCCATGCTACACATTTAAATCTGATTAATCGTAAACTGATAAAAAAAAAAGAAGTTATAAGTGACACCCAGGGACTTGGGAGTCGAGTGCATACACGACCCTCAATTTCTGGGGCGTTACAAGATGGTATCAAAGCAATAGTTTGGAATCCCTTGGACCATGGGTCATGAACTCACTAACGCGTTCGCTGACTTGAGAGAATACGTATTAGAAAATGCAATAGGAACTTAGAATGCTAGAAACCATCCCAGACCCTGAACCAACAATTTTAGACGAAAGGTAAGACTTGCAAGGAGTTAGGCATGGGTAGCGAGAGAGGGGGATCCGAGGGTCTTGACCTAATGGCAAGATTCGATTCGATTGACTAGGAGGTTTAGCTCGTTAGTCCACCAAATTCCTAGGGCCCATGGGGCTAACTGAAATAGGTGAGATTAAGGTGAAATGAATGTTAGAGTAACGATTAATGTAGGTGTAAGGTATTGTCCATTGGATGAGCGCATCCCATGTTCCATGATGCCCTGTTGGAATGGATCCAACTAATAAAGGTAAATTTTGGGTTTCTTTCCGAAATTTACTTGGAAAGTTCATCATCATTGGATTTGAAAATCTCACATCACGCCTCTCAACACCAAGCTCATATAGCAAAGCCTAGGAAGTTGATTTGGAATCTCATCCCACACTCATTTCAGACATGCCATTCCCAATCTTGAGCTGGGAGTGGCGTTGTAATCCCCTTTGGTATAGCTTAACATCACTGGTCAAACAAGCCTGAATCCAATTTCCTCCCCCCAACCTATCCCCTTAAGATCTTCGCCTACCTTCACTCTGTTCTTTAATTTTCCCCGGACATTGATAGGAACGAGCCGAGAATTGAGTGATTAGACGGTCGAAATCATCGTCCTAGGCCGAACAAGTCAATACCGGGCTGGGATTGATAATTCCGACCCATTCCGGAATAAAGACTCAAGGGTGAAGAGAAATTCACAAAGAATAGTAGAATTGGGAATAAGGGGGGACTTCGACCATTAACTGGGATGAATCTCATGAAACCAATAAGCCCATTGTGTAGATCAGCTTCCCCTACCCCAAAATCATATATGGCACGTCCCGGGGGGCCTCATCGGCGCCTAGGAAATCGCAAAACAAGGAAGTCCCAGGTAGGACTTCGGCGTACCCACGCCCGACCGACGTGCCCACGCCCAACCCTCCAGCGACTCGGCGTGCCCACGCCCAACCCTCCAGGGACTCGGGGTGCCTACGCCAAAATTTCCTACAAAAATCGATCAACTTCAAAACTTCATATATCATTTGTTACAACTCCGATTTAGGTGATTCAAAAGATAGATTGAAGCTTGATGAGTCTAGTTTTATATAAAAATAAGAAAAAAAATAAAATAAAAATTATAATATAGCTAAAATTAAGCTGTTCTGTCAACTATCCAAAAACTTTTGATTTCGGACAGTTGTTACTCCTAGAATTTTTATAATTTATTTACAACTCCAAACGATATAAAATTTTGTGGGATGACTTGAAACTTGATGATAAATCATCATAAAAATTTTAAAAATAATTCAGTTAGTAAAAATATAAGAAAACGTATATAAAATAGAAACATTTTGTAATCATAAAAAAAAAAAAAAAAAACTTGGTCCTTCTCCCTTTGCAACCTGTATACGTGTGGGGCCTATTCTTTTTGGCATTTTAAGTGCCCAAAAATCTTCATCCCTCTCCTCTCACTCCCTTTCATTCCTTCTATAACCCTAGAGAGAGAGAGAGACCTCCCACTCTCCCATCCTCAAACCCAAACCTCCAAGGTTCCTTCCTCCACACTTCTCCACCTTCCTAACCCACCTCATCTTCCTCATTTCCCAACCATCTTCCACTCCATCCCTTTCAACACTCAATCACATCTCCCCTCTTCCATTCTCAATCAAATCCCAACTTCTTGCTTTCCATCTCCCACGATCCTTTCTCAAGCATTTCTCAAATCCCAAATCGCAAAACCTTTCCTCCATTCATCCCACTCCATCACTTCCAAAACCCATTCATAAGACATCCATCCCCAAATCCATTTCAAACCCTCATTCTCCAAATCTCACTTCTTCAAATCCATTCCATTCTCATTTTCCAAAACTCCTTCGATTCTCATTACCCAAAACCCATTCTCAAGATCACTTCAAAACCCATTCTCAAACCCTCTACCCATTCCAACAAATCCATTCTCATAGACCCATTCCCACATTTCATTGGTTTCAACCCATCATTTCAAAGGACCACTCCTATACCAAATCTTAAGGCCCACCTTCATTCCATCACACTTCCCATCTCCCTCTCCTTCACATTTCTCACTCCATCACTCTCAATCCCTTTTCTACACACCCATCTTCTTCTACCAAATTCCCTTCCAATCCCTCCTTCAATCCCAAAACCCACAAAATATTCATACAAAGCTTATTCACTCAAACTCCATTCCCAACTCCCCATACTTCAAACTCATTCTCAACACTTTTCCCATCTCCAAACTTCATTTCCAAACCCATTTCAAAACCACCTTTCACAACACCCATTCCTTCAAAATCACTAACTTCTCTCCCACATTTTCCATTTCCTCAAACTCCCATCCCCCCAACTCCATTCCTCATAAACCTATCTCAACCCCTTCTCAAATCCCATATCTCCAAGCCCATTTCAAATTCTTCTCACTCAACCGCACCTTAACCCCATCTCTCATTATCATTTCTTTAACATTTCTCATTCCCTCAATCCACTCCACTCCCAAACCCCCTACCTCAAACCCACTTCCAACCCAGCCTCAAGCTCTCCCTCAAATCCATTCCCTCCAACGATCCAACCACATTTCTCATACCCAAATCCGTCCTAGCCAAAAGAAATGAATTTTCTAGCAACCGTTGCCTCTTTCTTCTCCATCCCAGTGATCCTATAACTCATGGGTAAGAAAGGACTGGCAATCGCCGAGCCAGGTCCGAGCCGAGAGAGGCGAAGCAAGTAAAAGGCCGATCCGAAGGAGCAGATGGTTACGGAAGTCCGATCCAAGCGAAGAAACGATTCTCAAAGGGCTCTCGCGATTGAAGCATCCCAACCACCCGTTGAAGACGTGGGGAATTTTTGCTTACGCAACGTCACTTTCGATGCCTCCGTGGAGGAGCATCTGTTCGATGATATCGCCCTACTCGGTCGGTTCATGGAAAATGGATGGGTTCAAATATTTTATGGAGATTCCCAGGCAGATGAAGGATAGGCTAGGGCCTTCTACGTGCGGATCAGAAACCCTCAATTCAAGCCTTTAGGATTTGATCTTGTGGTGGGGAGCAAGAGGTTCCCGTTCGGGGTCGCGAACATTTCAGGTGTACTCTGGGTGCCGCTAGGAGAGGTACAGATCAAGGAGAAATACTTGGATACAAGTCGAGCCCGCAACGAGCGGACTCACTTTTTGGGTGGACAGGTGGCCCAATGGAGGCGTGAGGTCGGTCTGAACTCGTCCAACTTGACCCCTGTGTACCGTGCGCTTCACTGCATCTGCACCCACAATGTCTATCCGAGGTTGAAGAACTATACCGAGTGCTCTCGATATATGGTGGAGTTCTTGCATCAGATAGGAAGAACTATACCGAGTGCGCTTTACCGCATATGCACCCACACGTCTCAGTTTACTTAAATTTGGGTTTTATTTTCAAAAATATTCACGTTTCTCACACACTTCGCTCTAGGCTCAAGTTGTGCGTTTCTGGATACTACCTGGATTTGATTTCCGAGATGGTTGTCAAGCTCAGCAAAGCGGTCATATCGATTTAGTTTCGTAATAATCGGACTTTTGACGCGTGGTCCAGGTCCTATACAAAGTTTCGTGATGCTCCCGAGAGCAACTGGGTAATGAGATTGATCCTAGATTATAGGGTAATGTAGCGTCGATGATTCTGCAAGTTTTGGGTCTTGCAGTTTGTATTTAAAGTGGTTCAAGCGAATTTCTCAGCTAATCTAGTTTAACACTTAGTTAATTTCGTCTAATTTCTGAAGGATTTGGTCCTGAGTGATTTCTACCTGAGGTGGTACTCAGGCCTTTGTAGTTTGTATAGAAGGTGATTCAAACTATTAATACTTAATTAAATTACGCCCTAATCACTACAGAATAAGGTTCTAGGGCAGTTCTACGTCCAAGGACGTCCATTGCCAAGTTAGAAAAAATTCGGGGTGTTACAGGCATGTGTCTTGGCATTCCAAAACTCTCGTGGTTCAATTTATTTTCCCTTTGGTGCAAGTGATGTTTTAGAAGTCTCACAACTAGTGATTCAAATATTTTATCATGGACGTAATGCGCTCTGGGTAGTGACCCTCTTGGTCGACACGTAATTTCATGAATTTTAAGTAGTGGTGCACAAATTGATGTAAGTAATCCGCAATGCATGTTACATCACTTCCGGGATTGGATGTCGCAAATAGTCCCTCCATGAACAAATCGTATCATATAATTCATCTGATTCATGTGTTGTGCCGTCTCGAGGTGTTCACGTAATCTATGTAATGTGAGAATGTGGGGCAAGCCGGGTTTTCTATGAATTATATTCCACATTGTGATGATCACTACGTATGATGAGCCACACATACTTTGCTAGGCATGCATTCATATATATATTGGTTGCGCATACTGATGTCAGTCGTAGTGGTGGAGTACGAGACGTATTAGAACCCTTACATTACTCTTATGAATATCTTGAATTATTGTTAATCGTAAAGGATAACCATCATTATGAGTAGGGCATTAACCCTCTCCAACCGTACAGATGATGCAGGTAATGTGCAGATTGAAGACACTGATGACAATTTCTTCATGGAAGATTATTCTGAATAAATAAAGAGATAGCTTTATGTTTAGTTTTATTTATTTCCGTTATAAACTTTGATAATGTAATAAACTCTCATTGAGAGGGCATTTGATAATTTGTTAAATTCTTTTAATCTAATGGAATAATAAATACAGTTGATTTTACTTTCGTGAATGTAACTGGATGTGATATAAATGAAAGAAAAAACAATGTGCGATTTTGAAACATCCAATTTTTACATTATTGACACTCGGAATTCTCGGGCACGAGTATATATTCGGGCCACGAAAATCCGAGATGTTACACATGACTCCTCATTTGAGTTAGTTTACCAATTACAAGGGTGCAATGGTGGCTAGGTATTTATGGGCAATAACAATGCATGTAATGTGGTGGGTGTTGGATCGATTCGCATTAAGATGTTTGATAGCATGGAGCATACCTTGGCCGAGATGTTTGATGGCATAGAGCATACCTTGACCGAGGTAAGACATGTTCTTGATGCGAGTAGGAGCTTGATATCTCTAGGAGCACTCAAGGCACTCAGGTGTAAATTCGCCGGCTTTGATCGTGTCCTTAAAGTTTTAAAGAGGCATTCGTTGTTATGAAGGCACAAAGGAGCGAGAACATTTACAAGTTGATCAGGAGCACTTCATTAAGTAAAGCTACAATGTCTGTAATAGATTCCACGTCTGTACGTATGCGGCATATACGTTTGGGTCACATGAGCGAGCAGGGCATGAAGGTACTATTTGACTGTTGTTTAATTTCATTTTTTTTTAAAAAGTTTTTGACTTAAGTATACATAAGGATTATATATATGGTAAACATTGAAGGTTATCTTTTAAATCTAGAAAGCATGTAAGGGTGTTGTTGATTATATGTGCATTCTGATGTATGGGGGATGTTGCCTGTGGTTTTCGACGGAGGGTCGTCTTAGTTTGTCACATTCATTGACGACTACTCAAGGAAAGTGTAGATTTATTTAATGAAAAATAAATCAAATGTTTTCACCAACTTAAGCAATGGAAGGAAATGGTGGAAAAACAGTCAGGGCAAAAAGTGAAGGTTCTAAGGACAGATAATAGTGGAGAATTTACTTCAAGTGAATTTAATCAATATTATAACGATAAAGGGATCGTGAGGCATAACACAATGCACTACACACCTGAACAGAACCGTGTGGTTGAGCGAATGAATCAGACTCTTTGGAGAGAGCCCGATTCATGATTAGTAATGCTGGGTTGGGTAAGGAATTATGGACTGATGTCGTTAATACGGCTTGTTACATGGTAAATCGGTCTCCTTCTACGGCCATTGGTTGTAAAATTCCAGAAGAAGTATAAAGTGGTCGACAGGTAGACTACTCGGGTCTATGTGTATTTGGTTATGAGGCTTACTCTCATGTACCATCAGTTGAGTAGATAAGCTACACTAAAGAGCTAAGAAATACATGTTTGTCGAATATAGTGGTGGTGTGAAGGGATACAGGTTGTATGACCGGGTCATACAGAAAATCATCCTTACTCGTGACGTCGAATTCGACGAAGGATCCTTATTTCGTAAGGATGAGCAAGAGGAACCGAAAAAGTTGGTGGTGGACGTTCAGTGGGACACAGATGAAACTTAGGTTGAGACAGAAACAAAGACAGAGGTACAGGTGCAGGTGGAGCAGCCACCTGTGAGAAAGAATCCACCGCAGGATCGTAGGTTACTAGTGAGATACAGGGATGACTCAAATATCACATATGCCATTATTACAAATGAGGGGGATCCGTCTACTCTTCAGGAAGCTCTTGATGAGTCAGATGCAGAAATGTGGAAATCAACGATAGACGATGAGATAAACTAAGTATACAAGAACAAGACGTGTGAGTTGGTGGAGCTTCCCATCAGCCGATAAACGATTGAGTGTAAGTGGATCTTCAAGAAAAAACATGATAGGTACAAGACAAGGTTGATAGCGGAGAGATATGCTTAGAGGGAAGGTGTCGAATTTACTAAGATATTCACGCCGGTTGTGAAGCAAGTATTTATCATATTCATGTTGGTGCTAGTTGCCCACTATGATCTCGAGCTAGAGCAAATGGATGTGAAGACTGCATTCTTGCATGGGGAATTTGAAGAACAAATCTACATGAAGCAACCAGAAGGTTACGAAATATAAGGGGCAGAGAACAAGGTTTGCAAGTTAAAGAGGTCGTTGTACGACATGAAACAGCCGCCTAGGCAGCGGTACAAAAATTTTGATTCTTTCATGTTGAGTCAGAAGTTTACCAGGAGTGAGTACGATCACTATGTCTATTACAAGACACCAAGTGATGGCAAACTCATCATCCTGGTGTTGTATGTTGATGACATGGTGATCGCTAGTCATAGCATGTCTGAAATCGATTTACTGAAGACTCAATTATCAAGGACATTCGAGATGAAAGATCTGAGGGCTGCAAGGAGGGTTCTCGGCATTGATATACATAGAGACAAGAAGAGGAGCAGTCTTTGGTTATCTCAAGAAGAATACCTTGAGAAGGTGTTGATCAAGTATGGGATAGACAAGGCAAAGCCGGTTAGCGTTCCGCACGCGACTCACTTCAAGCTATCTTCAAAACGATGTCCTAAAACAGATGAAGAAAAGCATGGTATGTCTTATGTACCTTATTCGAATGTCGTTGGTAGTTTGATGTATGCTATGGTCTATACGGGACCGAATATTTCACAGGAAACTTTGTTGTTAGCAGATATATGTTTAACCCCGGAAAGTAACACTGGGAAGTGGTGAAATAACTACTTCGATACATTCGAGGTACACACGACTACGTCTTATCTTTTGAGAAAACATGGGCCAAGTTAGTTGGATATGTGGATTCAGATTATGCGGGCAGTGTGGATTCTAGAAAGTCAACTTCAGGTTACTCGTTTGTGCTATCGGGTAGAGCAGTCAGTTGGATGTCAAAGCTTCAGTCTGTGGTGGCTCTTTCCACAACCAAAGCTGAGTATATGACAGTGACAAAGGCATTCAAAGAAGATGTTTGGTTGAGAGGGATGATAAATCAGTTAGGACTTCAGCAAGAGGCCGTGTTGGTTAATTGTGACAGCGAAAGCGCTATCGATTTGGCTAAAACTATATTTATCACTCATGTACTAAACACATTGATGTTCGTCGCTATTTTATCCGACAGGTGCTTGAGGAAGGAGGCGTAACTCTGGAGAAGATTCACACGAGCGTGAATCTAGCGGACATGCTCACTAAAGTGGTTCCCATAGAGAAGTTCATGTTTTATGCAACTTCTCTGGGCTTGGTGAAGCCGTAAAGGAAGACGGAGTGTGCATGAGAAGTGACGGTGGAGCTATGATGCAATGTGGAATTAAAGAAGAGGAAAAAAGAGCTATAAAAAATGACGATTGAAGACATGGTAAAGATTGTTGATTGATGTCTTAAATATGTAAATCAACAGGTCTGTCGATGACAGTTTCGATGCCATTGAGCAGACTTCAATGTCATCGAAATCTTGGTCGATGCCATCGAGAAAATCTGGAATTTATCTTGTTGGTTGCGAGACACATGAAGTGCCCTGCTCGATGCCATCGAAGGTTGTTCGATGACATCGAAGGCCTGTTTGATGCCATCGACAAAATCCAGGATTTTCATGTTTAATCACTGAAACGTTTTAGTGTTTAGTTCGATGCCATCGTAGTGGGTTCGTTGACATCGACAGTCTGTCGATGCCATCGAAGTCCCATCAAAGGTGTCATCGAACGATCGCGCAGAGTTACACAGAGTTGCATATTTGTAGGATTTGTTTCCTATTTCGAGTGTGATTCTCCTAGATGATATATATATATATATATATATATATATATATATATATATATATATATATATATATATATATAGGTGTAATCGGGATTAGGGTGTCCCACCAAAGGTGCCATTGAACAATCACACAGAGTTGCATATTTGCAGGATTTTTTTCCTATTAAGAGTGTGATTCTCCTATATGCTATATATATATATATATAGGTGTAATTGGGATTAGGGTGTATCTCAGAGCTTTCTAATTCGTTCCTAAGGGTTTCAAGGGCTTGTAAGGGGAGATTCGAGGCTTGTTCGAATCGGGTATTCTCTCTATCTCTTGTAATTTCTGATTTCATAGTGCATCATTGTCGCTTTGTGCCGTGGTTTTTTCCCAAAAGGGTTTTTTCACGTTAAATTCGGTTTCTTTGTGATTGGACTTGGTTGTTGCGATTGGAGTACTTTGCTTAATTCATCTTTGTGTGCTTCCGCAGTCCCCCAACACTATTTGGATTTTGTGACCATGTGACGTGTACAAAGGTGCCACAAGTTCTTACTTAAACATGTGCCCACAAGTTCTCACTTAAAAGAGGTGCGCATGTGAGTGTTTTTCTAATACACACGACTTAATGGAAATGCCCACTATTGCATTCTTCTTAGGACTCACCGTGATGTTTACATGCCATCCAACCCGTTTATAAGGTGATTCCCACCGGGATGAAGTGAAAATACAAATATCAGCCTCATCCAAAACTTTTGTGGGGGCCAATAATACTTCAATGGTGGTAGTTCAATTCCAATTGTTTCTTGTGGTGCGGCTCACTTGAGTCTTTGATCTGATTCATTTTAGAGCTCTTATCATAACATGAGCTAACAAAACTAATGGATGGAGTGGATTTTTCACGGACATCTCGGGGGCCACATAGGGGTTTGAAAATCTCGTCTCACAGCTCTTTGAGGCCCACGAAATATACCTACGAAATCATCCTTGGATAAGTGTCCACATGAGCTGTATAAGGTAGCAAATATATCTCGAAAATTGCCGTGGAAAGCATTAAAAAACAACTTCAAAGTGGGATGTTCGAACGAACATCCGTCCATGTCTGCGTGCATTTCCTGGACATGCTCATGCATTCCCCCGTCACCTGTGCTTCAGGAGTTTTGATGGCCTGGATAGTTTGCAAGAACAATTCAGATCTCAAGATTTATCCTAAGAACATGGACCTCTCTTCGATCTTGTCCATTGGATCAATTTTGATCGTCGAACCAATGCATTAGGTGTTCTTAATTTGATTTGGACGATCAGCAAGGATGGTCTAGATATCATCATCACTCTTCATGGTTCAGAGAAAATTCAGCCTCGATTTTGAATTAATTAATGTTCTTCTTAATTTTACGGGCTTCCATTGCATTGGATCATTCTGGGGGATGTTTTTCATATGGCTATTTCGATCCTCTTGTCATTGTGGTGAGAAGTGTACCACAAACCTGAACGTTAATCTTTCATCATGCATGCAACATTACAAGTATGGGTTGATCTCACCGTTGATTCATCATCAATTACCTAGATCACCATCTCTACAGTCACTTTGGTAGGTTCTTAGTTTCTAATATTTTTTACGAATGCGCAGAGAGAGAGATTTTCCAAACATGCATTGCAAGAAAATCAGTCTTTACCGGCGGCCGTTCTCGTGTTGCAAATGGGGGTGTTGCTAATTCTTCTACCGGCGGTCGGATCTCTTTAGCGGCGTTTCTGGTGGCGCCGGTAAGTCATTATTGTTTAGCGGCGCTTCTGGTAACTGCCGCTAAAATGTACAAAAGCGAAAATCTGTTACAAGTGTCAGTTTGAAGTGTAATAATGCCAGTAGAAGTAGTAAATAACGCCGCTGGATAGAGGAGAAGGCTGCAAAAGGTTGGCAGGCCGGGAAAATACATGAACGCCGCTAAAAATCTCACAAAAAGTCGTTCTATACATATCAAAGCGCCGGTAGAAATATTTTTGACCGCCACAATACGGTTGCCAAAACTGCAACCGGGAAATTGATGAAAATTAAAGACATGCCTAAGCAATTTCATGGCAAAATTCCTCTTCCAAGTACCTTGTAGGAAGACATCCAACACTAGTATCTTCTAGCAAACAATTAATTTACCAAAACAAACTACAAATGTCTTCCTTTCCTAGCCTTCCACCCACAACATCTTTGAGAGAGAAGTATGAATTTACCCCCAAAAAAAAAGAGTACAAGCATGTGACCTGTGGCATCTTGTCTATGACCCAATAGTGAGAATTTAGTACTAAACAGAACCTAATAGGAGATTCAAAATGCAGTTCAGGAAATAAGATATGACTTACAGTCAAAGGAATGAGAAGTAACCAACAGATGCACCAACAAAGGGCTTATCTGCACACACTAAAAATAAAAAACAAAACAAAAAAATGTTTAGCTTCATGGGCTGAGTAGTAATTTTCAGCTGGAAAGTGAACTTCTCATGAAAGAATAGCGCATGATCAAACAAATGAAATAACTGCGACTATAGCCCTTGTCACCTTCCAATAGCCCAAGAACGAACCTTGCCAAAGCAAGGACAAATGCAAGCAAGCTAAAGATCCTTATCTTTTTTGCCTTTCGGTACTATGGGTTTTGGTCAGCACAGGCATGTACAAGGTAGCTCATGTACATGCTAGACATCTGCCAGCGTGGCAAATTTTCTATGAGATCCAATTTATTCATTAGAGTAGAGCCTCTACCTAGATGCTATCCCCAAGAATCAGGTTGGTCCACTCATCAGGTGGGCCACAGTTTATGAAACAAATATACGGCTGAAAAAACTTTGTTGAAGTGTCTTTACCCATCCAACTGCTACTAAGATTATAGCCCACCTGCTGAATGGACCAGATTTACTTTCATGACATGGTCAAAACCACCTGATGAATAGCTTGGACATTGCACTTGGATGTTGCACTAACACTAAAAGAAAAGGGGGCTTTAGCCTCAGTTCAAAAATGTGGCTAAAAAGGTTAAAAACTGAGGCTAAAGCCTTTAGCCTCGGTTTTGCCTCAGTTGTCCAAACCGAGGTTGAAACCCCTGTGGCTAAAGGCTTTAGCCTCAGTTTTAATACATTGGTTTCCAAGCATAAATCTTACTTGTGGATAGATTCCAAACCAGTCATCAAGCATTTTTGTGACCCGGGTTTTTCTACTATAAACTAATGAGCCTGTTTTCCTCGCAAAAAAAAAATAAAAAATCATGCTGCTGTTTTGAAAAAAAAAGAAGAGGAATTTTATTGCTGAAATGTTGGTCAAATACCTTTATCTATTCACATCTTTTGTAGATTTTGATTGAAGTATAGATTAAACTTTGCAAAAAAAAAGAAAAAAAAGGTAGGTTTGGTTTGGCTTGCCGTCAACTGTCAAGCCTATCAAAACATTGGGCTATGTCAAGCCGATAAAAAGGCACGTACGTTTATAGATTTTGCATAGTAACATCATTAGATGAAATACCATAACTCAAAATAGTGAATCTACTAAGTCAAATCCTAGTTAGGCTTAAGTCTACTGATACACATATTCTAATTGTCTTCAAGCCCATTATGATCTAAGAAACAGTACCAACAAATACATTTAAAGTATTTATAGGACTTGTAAGAAAAGATCCTGGAAATACTTACTCTGTCCGTTGGCGCTTCTTGGCAAGGTTTTCAAAAATCTGTTGTACATCTGCAGATGTGACTGGCTTCGATGAGTCAAAGGACTCCTGCATGGACCAAATGCCAATGAAAAAATAATCTGATGTGCCTAATGCAATCGGAAAGGATATAATCAAGGAGGCAACCAAAAAACCACAGTGGTGAACAGGGAAATCTCATGAATTCATGAAAAGCACTGGGCATCAACAAGATTGTATTTGCTAGAAATATTACATAGTGATAGGAAATCAGCATTGAACAATCCCTACAGAGAAGATTTGAAAAAAAAAAAGAAAAAAAAGAAGGGTTCTAAACACATAATTCTACTCTACAAGAGAACAAAGGACCATATTCCTCTCAAATCATATAGCCCATGAGGACTAACAATTTTTCCATAACTGATTAAACATTCACAATCAACTTCGATTATGTTAAATGTCAACTGGAATGACTTGGCCAAAAAAATCCCAAGCAAATGAAATTTTAAAACACTTACAGGCATGCCAATGTAAACCATCCGTCCATGTAAAAGTAGAGATGGCAAATCCGAGGGAGGTTTTCTCGGCCTGTGCTCATTGTAACAGTGCGTTCCACCTGATACAGGCAATGAAAAGAATAATAAAACACACATCAATAAGAGAAAAAAAAAAAAAAAACATGATAAAGAAACGAAAGTAATCGAGACCTCTCATTTTCTGTGTATCATACTTGAATTTATGTAATCAAGACCTCCGTCAAAGAAACAAAAGCTATAAATTGAAAATTAAAATTCTGCAGAAAACCTTATGAAATTGAAAATTAAAATTCCGAACACGATATGTAATCAAGACCTCTGTGAATATCAGTCAATGCCTAACAATGTAAAAGAAAAGAAAAGAAACAATTAAAAATTCTGCTCGGCTGAATCTTCTATATCAGAAGACCTTTACGGGCTTAAATTAACATTCAAACACAACCTGTAAATCATTTACAACCAGCCCCATTTACAGGCATCCTGAGAATGAAAGGTTACATAATGGACAGAAAATTTACAGATTGAGACACATGGAAGAAGCAAACACCTACTCCTAAAATTCCAAAATCATGAATGGTTTTTCTCCACTCCCTACATTTCATCAGGTGCAATAAACAGATAATTGAGTGACAGAGGTATGCCCTACATAAAAGAACAGAAGAAACACAAAAATAAGAAAAAGGATTTGAACAACATTATCAGAAGAGCATGAAGAAGACCTAGAAAGTCCGAATGTGAAGAATGATGATGACGGAAGTTGGACAGATTTGAAAATTAAAGGGCCTGATTAACTATCGATGATGGAAGCAAAGATGACATAATAGATTTCTTAATGATTACGGCATATACTCAATTAATAGAAAATAATGACAGACAAATAGTAAATGTGCAGATACCTAACATAGGAAGTGAAATTGGAAATTAAATTGCACATAAGAGGATCATAGTGAATGTTGAGAGCTCAACATCAAAAGATAGTGCTGATTTTCTCTCTCATTAAAATATGTATCATATTTATGAATTGAAACAAGGGATTCAGTATCATGATCAGGGAGATTTTGTAAGTTCTGGAGTATTTGCAGAATGCTTGAGTAGACGAACCAGTGAAGGGTATGACAACAACACAAAGAAAACTATTTTGTGACAGAAAATCAAAGGACAGACACCAACTGGTAAAACTGGCAACTGCAATGCACATAGAGAGGGAGAAGTTGTGAAAGGTAGGTCTCTTTTGTTGGAAGGAAGACAATGATGCAGCTTTGTCATACAGTACCTAAATGCACTTTCAATTGCTTAAAGACCCATTTCATGTCCTTCCATATTACATGGTTTAATATTTAGTAATGTCTCAACCCTAACCACCCAGTAAGATAGCTTCCAAACTCCAGTGGATTGTTTCCAACCTGTAATCTGCATGTGACATCCAACATGTACAATAGGTTGGCCACACCTCAGGATCCCTTTGTGAAAAAAAAAATAAAATCAGTCCCATCCGCTCATTCGGAGGTCCAGATTTGTATTGTTGCTATTTATCAACAGCTGTACTTTGCTTTCTATGGCATGGCCCGCCAAATGCTATTTCCAAGATGTTTCGATTCGTTTCACCAAATCCCTCTCAATCTTGGCTTTGATCCTCAAAATAGGCCCAAATCTAGTAAAAAATTAGCTTCCAAGCTTCTTCCATTGTTGATATGAAGAAGGGTGGAGAGACAGATATTGAAAATAAGAAGTTCCAAACACGACCTTTATGGCCATATTTTGGTACCAATACAGGCTGTGTCAGCTTGTATATATGGGCCATTTTCTCCCCTGTGACCAGTTTATCCATGTATCATGTGTTGGGACGAACGATACAAACACGATGCATCCATATTGTAACCATTTTGAATAAGCTTGATCATGGGTTAAAAGCATTTCTCGGTCAATGGCATATCATACCATTCTTTAGATAACCAAATAGGAGTAATTTTTTGTTTATGATACATCTAACCAGATTTGGACAGTTTAGTATGAATCACTTGTATGTCATGCATGCAATTTCTCAGTAATTTCTTAACTGCCTGCATATCATCCATCACTCTATGAGATAGTATCAAAGTATTTCTCAAAGCAATAATGATATATTGAGCGGACATCGAATTCATAACATGCAATCATAAGAATTAAAAATTCAAATAGATTGAGATACATTGTACTTCAATCCACATAAAACGCTGAGAAATTATAATTAAAAAGTACCTCAGGGTGTGCATTGCAGAAATCCAAAAGGCGGGCACGGAACATCTTCCTCAAAAAAGCGTAGCCACTTCCTGATTTACGGTTACCGCCATTTTCGAATGCATCCAGTTGTAGGTTGATTTGAAGCTCAGGCTTCATACAAAGTGTCCTCTCATCATGCACAAGGATCTTCTTTATACTAATTGCCTTGGGTAAGATGTACTTCAATTGTGCTAAATGACGATGTGAAAACCTCCTAAACAACATTTAAAAAAAAAAAAAAAAAAACCTCCTAAACAACATTAAAAAAAATAATAATAAATAAAATAAGGGAAGGTGATTTATACACGATGCTTGGCCAATCAACTGGCCAGATGGAGACCACCTTTGGGCAATGCAGACCATTTATCTGGTGATCCCAAATAACAGAACAGCAATGCCGAAAAACTTCCTCCATTGAACAATCATAACTGTGCAATTGGTAGCCTGCAGGATGATGATTTTGACAGCATACTGCATTTAAGAGGTAAGAAAGAGGCTTGAGACATGAACTTTCTGACAAAGATTGCTTATTTATCAAAGAAAAAAGATAGTATCATCAGCGAAATAGACTGTAACATGTCCAACTCCCCTAGTACAAATTAGCATGAATTTTACCAAAGACTTTTTTTCTAATGCCTCTACTCAGAACCTCTTCAGCTATGATGGAGAACAATGGGTATGATGCATCCGCTTGACAAATACCTTCAGTAAATTTGAAATATTCACATAGCTCACCATTCACCACCACTGAAAAGAAGCAGTTGACAACCACTATATAGATTAGGCCAGCTAACTTGACAGAACCAAACTCCCTCATGATTGTAAAGTGCATCCAAACAGTCACAAGGTTTTGCCATATCATGTTTAATAATGACATTTCCAATGCTAGAACGCTTATTCCAGACTTTAAAAAATAATAATAATAAATGTTTGTCCTATACTAGTTTGGAATAATTGCACCCAACATGTTAGTCAACAAAATTACAAAGACTAATAGTGTGAAATTTCCTAAAATCTGGCGAGCAATTATATTTTGGAATAAGATCAACAAGAGGAGGTAAACACGAACCTCCATGGAAAATTTCCCAAACCATATTGAAAACATCCATTTTAATGATATTCCCACAACTCAGAAAAGAATCCGCCAGAATGATGGCCATTTGGACCCAGAGCACTATTCCTATCCAAACTGAAAACAGCTTCAAGAACTCATTCTCACACTAGGACATTCATAGATGAAGGCCAAACGCCCACAGTCAATAATTCTAGTTCATTTGCTAAATCTCATCTAGAGATTTCAAACAGATCTTTCCCATTAGCAACCAAATTATTGCATCACAAATATGCAATTCCACACAAGTAGTTTAGCCCCCAAATATCAAATCCCTGAAAGTCAAATAGCATTGGAAACAGAAAGTGGCAAAAGTCCAAATTAAACCACAAAAGGGCCACATGCCCACCGATTAGTTGGTTAGGATGGTACATACCTGGATCATGGTATGTCCATGGAGACCACCAGATCAATGGTCCAGGCCATTTAGCCATGAAACAATATGTACAATGGTGAAGGACAACAAACTTATCTCATCCTGGCTCACGTGAGACCCAAAACAAGCTCATGTTTTAAGTGTCACACACTAGCCTTCCATTTCGATTTACACATATACATTCCTTACACTTACAGAATTCTTTTTTTTTTTCCAAGACAGTTGCATGGAACTCTGAAAACAGAAAATGCAAGGACACTGACACAGGTTTTGATCTGAAAAGTTCTGTTCGACTTCTCTTTCAGTTGACACAATCATACAACCCCAATATTGTGACGTTTTTTAAAGATAAACCAAAAATCATTAAGAAAAACAGGACAAAAAGAAAAGAAAAGAAAGAATGCTGCAGGGCAATTCTCAAGAAAAAGGAAAAACACTGCCACTAACCAAAAAGAAAAACAATCCAATGATCATGAATCCCCTTGAAACTACCGAGATAGTGACTAAAGGCTGAAAGACTATCCACAATCACCCTGCTGTGTTTTCCATTATTTGATTCCAATCATGAAAAACTCACCTCTCAAAATGCCATGACATTCAGAAGCACCATAGTCGATTCCACAATCAAATACAAGTTCTTATTTACTTAATTGAGAATACTTTGCCATCAAATATTCTTCAATTTCTCAACTCCTGCAGTCACCATAAGATGGCAAGAAGAAACATCTTTTAGAAGATCCATTAGTCAAGAAAGGCCAAACCTTGCCATCCCAACATAAAGGTCCACCAACGATCTGTTCTTCATGACCCACTCAACCCCAAATAAATTGAAAGAAGAAACACCACTTCTTTGTGCAATGAGGAACACTACATTGTGACCTGATAATTGCACTTTCATCTTTCGACAACAATGTTTTGATTTTGGAAACTGGGAGACCAAGTTTACAGAAGAATAATGCCTACCAATTCGCTGTCAAATGCAAAGTGCTTAAGGAAAAACATTTGGATGCCTTACACTAACCAATTCAATGTCAAATATAAGAGTGCTCCATTGGCAAGACGGGTTGGATTGAAAATAGTGGTAAACAGCCTCTGCCTGTCGAAGAACTGAAAATCATAGACAAAACAAAGCAATTGTAAATAATAAACCGTCTGGATCAGAGACGGTGGACCCCACCTCACATATGCTGGCTAAGCAATATTTTCTTGGCAACAAAAGGAGAGGGATGTTCAATCCCAATCCTACATCACCCAAACAACCAAATTAGATGGCGTAAAGAGATTGAAAAGATACCTGTCTGTTAGAGATTCAATCTTTGGACAGATGTTTGCAAAGGTCAACATCGATCGCTTCAATCGAAGCAACCGAATCGAACTCTCCAAGCAATCAAAGAACTCACCCAACATCTCATACCGGACCATCCAAACAACATATTCACATTTCAAATGAAAATCATACCATCAAAACAAGAAGAAAAATTCAAGAGATGACACTTATATGATTTATGCAATCAATCCATTGACCTGGACCATTTATCCAGTATGCCCTGACAGAGAGATGAGCCCAACGACCTGCCAGATGGGAAGATCCAGGCCATCCAATCCTATGCCCATTTCCCATTCAATAAGAATAGATGGGGGATGTGTTAGGACTTTCCCTCTAGTGAAGATTTTTGAGACATCTACAATCTACGGTGGAACCAACTAGATCAACGGCATGGATAACTGAACCATGGACCATACCTATACGGATTCCATTCTAAGAACAGTATGAATCATCCAATCAAGAAAAAATCTACAATTTCCACTGAATTAAAGGATGCCCAAATCATGCAAAGAACCCAAATCATATATATCTTTTCAGCCAATGAAGTTGTTAAAATTGGAGAAACCCCCAAAAAAATCTCTTTTAGGATAGAAGAAATGCTCACTTTTCAAGAAGCTTGATATCATCTTTTGCCTTTGGCTGCTTTCGGACAGGATCTGCCTTCGAATCGGCATTGATAGTGTCAGCTTAGTAAGCAAAGTTATGAGAAAATACATTATAATGAACAATATAAATAGAGATTTTGGTGAACATAACTTTTGAAAATGATGATGAGTAGAGAAAGAATTAGGAAGATGAGGGTGATACAGAGAGAGAGAGAGAGGGGCGTGTTACGACGAGGAGGGCACGGCGGAGGGATCAGCGCACTTCCTCTTACGGGCCTTCTCAGACTCTGGTGTGTTCCGGCGAGAAGGACGGCAACGGCCGAGAGATCAACGTCTTCAACCACCAACGGAAATGGAAGCCAGATCAAGAGAGGCCGGAGTGGAAAATGGAGATCGAGATACGTTGGAGAGAGAGAGAGAGAGAGAGAGAGAGAGAGAGAGAGAGAGAGAGAGAGAGAGAGTTTTGGTCGGGATTTGGGATTTGTGAGGAGAGGAGCCGAAAAGGGTTTTGGGAGAAAATAGGTGGGAGAAGAGGCGCGATGAATTTGGGGGGAGCGTGTTCTGGATTTGGGACTTTTGGAATTCTTTTTCCATTTAAAATCAGCGGCGGTGGCGCGTTTTGTACACTGGCGGCCACGTAAAAATGCCCCTGATTTCAATATACAATGGTGGTTTGTGGTGGCCGCCTGTGATCTGAGCCATTCATCATGTAGGCCCCAACTTTGGTGTCTTGTGCATGAGATCTGAGCCATTGAAAAGATCAATGGTCTGATTTGGCTGAAATTAGAGATGAGAGGTTCAATTGCTCTGAACTTCAAGATTTGCTGTCTAATTTGTTCCATATTGAAGATCAATTGCTAGTAGACTGTTATCAAAAGATGAACCGTCTGAATGGGCCGAAATTAGACCATAACATAGGATTAAAGAAATGATTGGACAACTATTGAGGATGAAATGGATCGAGGTGAATATGACTGGTTTGATTTGATTGATGTTGAACTCAATCCGTCTGATTCAAATGATATTGATGATCAACTGTCATATTAGGCCAAAATTAAAGATCAATGGTCTAATAAGACCAATATCAAAGATCGATGGTTTGATTGGGCCAAAATTGGAGATGAGTGGTCCAATGGGTTTGATATATGAGATTGACGGTCCAATTGAGTTGATATTAAAGGTCCATGACTGGAATGCACTGATATGAAAGATGAACCATCTGATTGGGCTGAAATTGGAGTTGAATGGTTTGATTGGACCAATACTGATGACTAATGGTCCAATTAGGGAAGAGGATTGGCTGGTGTACCACACACCACCAATATGGCTGGTGTGGGTACGTGTTGTGCGAAGAGGAGCGCTGACACTTTTGGAGCTCCGAGTTGTAAACGGCTCAAAGGAGATCAAAGTTACATGGGCCACATAACGATGTATTTATTATATCCACCCCGTTCATCCATTTGGCGAGATAATTTTAGATCATGAGTCCAAAAACGAGTCATATCCAAAGCTCAAGTAGACCACACTACAAATAGAAGTGGGACAATGATTATCACAGTTAAAATGTTTGTAAGGCCCACCATCGCGTTAATTTTCCATCCTATCTGTTCATAAGGTCACACATACCAGGATGAAGAGGAAAAACAAATATCATATTGATCCAAAACTTCTGTGACTGGTAGATGTTCAATCCCCCACTACGTTTTTCAGTGTACTCCACTTGATTGGATCTGTCTTATTTTTCTGCCCAAGCCTTACTACTAGCTCTCCAAATAGATTGAGGGTTTGGATATAACACATACCTCATGATTGTACCCACAGAACTTGGTGACGTCAACACACCAGCAATATTGGTTGTGGTACACCAGCCAATCCCATTTCGGAAATCTTGTGCCGTTTTTTATTATCTATCAATGACACAGGTTTTGACGTAAGTGCAGTAATATATATATATATATATATATATATATATATATATATATATATATATATATATATAAACGTGGAAATATGCGTATTTCCTCTCTGTAGAATGAATTTCTCTGTTTAACAGGATGAAATCTTTTGGAGGGTGGATCTCCTGTGAGCCCCACATTGGAGTATCTGTTAGATCCACACTAATGAATCATTTTCAAGATAGGTCTAGGACATGAAGTAGAAAATGAGGCAGATCTGGAGTGAAATTGAACCACACAGAAACCAGGGATTGTCGGAACCTTCTAGGGTGGACATGATGTTGATTTGCTAGAATCAAGTAGACCACACCACACCAAAATCGTCATTTAGGAATGGCTTTAAACCGTTCCTAAATGCTTCAGGAACGGTTTAAAACCGTTCCTAAATGAGGCATTGCAGAAAACAGGAACAGTTCACAACCATTTTGGGTACCGTTTCAAATTTTAGAAATGAAATTTTAGGAACGGTTTTAAACCGTTAGTACCAACGGTCACATTTTAGGGCTGATCAAGACAGAGACAAGAAGGATGAGGTCCTTCCAGTAAACATTCTCAAGAACTGGGACGTGGGAGGGATACAAGAAATTACTCCAACAGCTTAGATGGGAATACAACTAATAACATAAACTCACCTCTGCATCTCCAGATGCCCTAATTTCTTTTTTAGTACCATTTCTTGGACCACCAGGGAGAGGCATGTACTCCACCTCTTCATTGCTAGTGCCTGTTTCAAAAGGGAAAAGGAATTGTAAGTCTCAAAAAATAAAAAAATAAAAAAAATCCTATTTTCCATAGGAAAAAATTCCAAACTCTGCTTACAGCTGGAAATACAGAGTTCTGAAGACCTCTTTATGCCTGAATCTCCTATAGTTCGGCCGGAAAAATCAAAGATTTTTAGCTACAAAACTTCAAAATAGAGAAATTCAAGAAGTAATCTGATCTCTTCCGTTCAAGTTTCTGGAAAATCTCCTCGAACCCCTTTCTCTTCATCTAAGCTCTACACCTATATCCTCTGATCTCGATTCCTACAACTCAACCATTCATTCCGTTTCTCGAGCGCTTTCTCTGTCAATTCCACAAATGCGAGCAGAAAAAAGACGAAGATTACGAGATCTGGTAGGTTGAACAGCATAATGGCATAAACATCCGGGCTAAGCGAGATTTTCTGATGGAAATGGAGCTTCTGGCAGACTTTCCCCCAAAACTCTGTCAACTCCGACCGTAGATCTTCCATCCAAAATCCAACAAGATTGATAACCCTTTCCCGTTTTCAATTGTAGGAATTCAATCCCCACTATTTGCTGTGGTGTGGTCAACTTGAGCTTTTGAACTGCCTCTTTTTGGATTAATGCCCTAAAACGATCTGAAAAAGTTAAATGTACGGCTGAAGAAGGAAAAGAAAACCAAGAAACCGAAATCACAGACTGAAGGAATGCACATCAAAATCATCAATTACAGCAACCAAGAGCATATGCTAAGGCAAAAGAAGAGAAATTTAAGTGAATTAGATGAGAGAAGACTGATATGAACCTCTGTCTCTTGTTCTGCCTCCATTGGCAGATCGGACAGATAAAAATGCTCAAATCTCCTATAGATCTACTGTCATTTTTCCGCAAACCACTTCAATGCCAATCAGATCTAACTTCAAGTGCCTAAAAAAAGGCCGAAAAATGGATTTCTCGCAAAATGCAATTTCCGCAGGAAACCCGCCGCCGAATGCTTCGACTTCAACTAGATCCGCTCCAAGTCGCATCCGAAACCCTAAAAACCAGCTCTTTTGAATCGAATTCGTCCAAATCCGGGCCAAATCTAAGGGGAAAACCTCTTTTGAATCTGTCATCGTCTAATGTGGCTTGTTCAAACCCTAGATCCAGACCTCTGGCCACCATCTTCTACGGCTGCTCCCAGTCATGACTTCCACCCCTGCTCCGTCGAGAGCAACACACATTGCTTCCACACTTCCTTCAATGCTAGGGTTTAAAAAACCCCCTTTCGTCAAACGACGACACTGATCTACCCTTCTGATCTGTGAAAAAGAGAATCACAATGAGAGCCCTAATCTGACAGTTGGAAAAATAACTTCCTTTGACAACGGTGAGGAGTTCGTGCCCTAGGCGGTGGCCCTCGATCACAAATATTGCGAAAATCCCTACATAGGGTTTAGGAAAAGGAAAAAAAAAAAGAGATTTAAAGTGCTGGAAAATAGCGAGAGAAAGAGAGACGGCGCTCTTTTAGAAACCAAATCAGCCTTTTATTTTAACCTTTGTTATGTACGGCCTAGAACCGTTCCTAAACCAAAAATAGAGCCGTTTCTGATCATCGATTTTGGTGTAGTGAAACCTAGATAAAGGAAAAAACAAAATATGAGATTGTTACCCCCAAGTAGTTTTCAACGGTGGGTATACAATTACCATTGTTTCTGTTTTGTGGTCCTGTTGAGATTTGGATTTGCATGGTTTTGGGGTTCATGCCATAAAATGATCTTGAAATATGGATGGACGTTGTGGATCTAACACATACATCATGGTGGGGCTCACACAAGTTCCACGCCTCGTAACATGGACATCCTTTGTTCTTTCTTAACGCAATAGGCGTCTCTCTCCGAATCCTCCGGATACGTGGATTGCGGGTGTATGCCTTTCGCACTAATATAGGTCAACCGCAACCTAAATGGGACCATCGTGATTTTTTCAAGAAATCCGACCCGTTAATCAGTTTAAACAGATCATGTTCGGATAAGAGCCCAAAAATGAGCCAGATCTAGCTATCAAGTGGGCTATACGACAGGAAACAGTGAAGATTGAGCGTCCACCATAGAATCATTTATAGGGCCACAGTAGTTTTTGGATCAGGCTAATATTTTTGAGTTTTCAGTTCATCCCAGTAAGTATGAACTTATGAACGGTATAGATGGCATATAAATATCACAGTGGACTGTATAGAGGTTTTAACATTAGGAATTTCTCACAAACATAAAAGTGGGCCCCAGCCATCGGTCCACGTTACTGCGAAAGGAAATCCACGCCCAGAGGGTTTGGAGAGACAGGAAGCCGACTGCGTGGGAAGGAAGAAAGGATGGACATGTTTCGAGAAGCAGAGCTTCTGTGGGGCCATCATGATGTTTGT
>JAJHSJ010001487.1:0-35473 GCA_021015155.1 Magnolia officinalis | reverse complement strand
TTTGTTAAATGCCCATTAATATATTTTACTATGATTAATACATCATATTCAACCATTAAAACAGGAATGCATTGAAAAAAAAAGGTATAAATACCTATTTTTGAATTTTTTTCAGAAAATGGCCCACGGAGCTTCGAATCAACAAAATCCTTAAGATAACTTGTTTTGATCCTCAATTTCAAGCTAAGAGTGGTCCAAATTTGGAAGAGAAAAGTATAAAAAAATGTAAAAAATCGGAACTTAAAAAGCCGAAAAAAAGTAGCCATTTTTTTACCGTTATAGGACAGTAACGGCCATTATGGGCCATTACGAGTCATTACGTGGGTTTTACGAGTCATTACGGCCCTGTAATGGCCGTTATGAGCCATTTTCACCATTGTTCCATACTATTCCATAACCACATTATGATTTTAACATTCTCCTGAACCTACTCATCATATTTACTATCATTCTCATCAGGCTTGTTGAGGTCAAGTATTTTAATTTCCCTTTAGCTGTCAAGAAGACTTGCACATGTTTTGACCACTAAAGATAATTTGTTCCATTTAACTTTGTAGAGGTTATTTGAGTCCTAGAAAGTCAGATGGACTAATAAAGCTAGATTTATTCTCAATTTTTTGTCTCCATAGGAACAAATTATTAAAAGGATTGAATGCACACTACTTACTAAAATCGGGCTGAAATGCTTGTACACTTGAAAGCTTGGATCGCTCAACTCAGCATGAACAACACGTTTTGTGAGATGCACCAATCAACCTAACACATCACCATTGGCCAATCACATAATTTCATGCATCTTCACATCAGGAGGATGACAACCTCCATCACTCATGTCTTCACACTAGAGCCATCAACAAACCCGATGCACAAATAAAAGAAAACCTTAGATTCTTTAAAGAACTCTCAGTAGAAGAGAGACAAAAGAGAAAAAGAAGAGGAGAAGAATGGGGAGAAAAGAATTTTAAGAGAAGAAGAGAGGAGGGGAGAACACTAGCTTGATCAAACCCACTCTGATATCAATATCATGTAGTTTGAGAAAAGATGTGAGAATGTGAGAGAGAGAAGATGGATCATACAAGTGTACGTCTAGATGAGAGAGATCTGAAATGTGATGTAGGACTGATGCATGAACTCATATTGTGTGAAAACAATCAGCAAAATTAACATAATTAATAAAAAACCACAAAACTTGCTATCATTATCACAAATATCAAAATCCCAAGAGAAGATCATGCATGATTCTAGCCTAGGTTAACAAACATCATCCTACAAGGCCATTAAATAGGGGAAACTAGGATCTAATGGATGTAGGGACATCGAAGTAATATAGGGTAAAGCCTATTTTAAAGGAGAATGTCTCATACTATCTAGGGTGAAATTAGGGTTTAGGGAAAATTTGGGAAAACTTGGAATTAGGGTTAATGGGGTAATTGGGTAGAGGGGTTAAAAGGTTTAGGTACTAGGATAAGGGAATTAGGATTTTGGATGGAAGGATTGCAAGGATTTGGGTTTAATGAAGGATGTGTATAAATAGAGTTTGGTAATTTTGGAAAATAGGAAAATGAGGGATTTATAGGTTTAAGATGAGGGTTAGGAAAAGGGAGAGTAGGGTTTTGATGCAAGGGTAATGAAAAACCAATGAGATAAGAGAGTGGCCGTACGACCAACCCTATGGATTCGCACGTGTGGCCGTACGGTCACACGTGCGGGCTAGGTTGTGAGGGTTTGGGTCTTTAGGGTTTAGTTTGTCAATAAGTGTGGAAGGATGAAGGATTGGAACAATGGGGAAGGTTTGGGATGGGGAAAATCGAAGAACTTGAAGAATACTTCGATGGTTGATGAAAGGATGATAATGAGAGTGATAGATGGAGACCTCGCACCTCCGTTGATGAAGATTAGCTTCACACCAATTTTCCTTCAAAATCACATGGAAGTCACCTTCAAATCATATGAAGATGGAAGAAGAAGAAGCAATGAGCTTTTCTTCTTCTTCTTCTTCTTCTTCTTCTTCTTCTTCACCTTAAAAAACCTAATGAGGAGAGGTCACACGCCCTTCCCCTCTTTTATAGCTTCAATAACTTTCAAAAATTACAAATTCAACCGTCTTATGAAGTTTGATGAAAATGATCATAGTCTAAAGAAAAATCAACTAAAATCACTCATAAGGTGTCCAAACATAAAGTAATCATAAACTAAATCTTAAAAGGTGATAAAGTCTAAAAACTAATGAAGATGATCCACGATCAATGACACGATCATGTGATACATGCGATCTAACGGCCCGATCATCACGTCCCTCGAATTCGACAGTACAATCCACTCCTTAAAGCAGCCCATGTGCATCTTCCCAGTGTGGGGTCTTCCTGATGCTTGCACATGCACATGGGGTCTTCATATGATCAAAGGTACCCGCCTAATCACAGGAATATCGGTGCAGCTCGCCTCCTCCTCTGATACGTTCGCAAAGGTGTACGTAAAGTGATGTCCTCATCAAAATGTCACTGATATACTTACACGTACACGAGTGTATTAAAGCAAGACAACAATGTCTATGACTTGCCCAAATCAGATAATATCTTTTGGTGTAGTGAGCAAATGAATATAAAACATACATAGTTTATGTTTAATGAGAAGACAGAAAACCAGATGTCTTGACACTTATTCTTTCTTTTTTTTTTTCTTTTTTTTTTTTTTTGGGGGGGGGGGGGGGGGGTTGTTGGCCTTTTTGTAATATTTAGAGTTGATTAAATAAATAAATAAACTATGCAGGACATGAAATTAGATATGATGTGCAAGATTTCAGGCTTTAGATCATAATAATTTAGAAACAATCACAATAATTCCACATCTCACATAAAGTCAAGCATTCAACAAGGGGAATCTACGAAGGTCCAAGCCTACACATGTTAGGGCTGAATCAATTAAAAATCATAGACCAAACAATGCTCAAAGGATAGTAGATTCATCCACACATGCAAAGGATTATTTCCCAATCCAAGGGATTCTCACGTTTCAATTTGGGAAAACCTAGGGTTTTAAAAGTGGAATAGAACTTGGGGATTTGAGATGATCTAGGGTTAGGGTTATGGAAACAAGGCGAAATAGGAGTGAAATAGAGAAGAAAGGGAACCTGTGATCAGCCCGCGCGTTGTGGTGAGACATGGACGACCGGCTTGAGCACGTGCGTGGATGGCAGCCCGCACGTTTGTGGGGCCCACGAATCTGGAATCGGCTAGCTAGGGCCTGGTCGGCCAGGGATGGGTCACCTTCCCTCCAAATTTCAGGCCAAACGGATGATCGGTTTGAACACGGTGCTCCGCCAAAGTTTCAGCCCTCTTGCAGGGCCAGATTCTGAAAATCTGCTGTAGGGGAAAAATTAGCTGCAAACGTGGGTGGATTTGATGAGGGGATGACTGTAGGAGATGAGAAGGGTAGGAGATGGGGGCGATTTGGGATGGGTGTGGCTTCGCACCCAATTAGGTTTCCACAACTCAGAGAATAGAGAAGTAGGAAAATGCATAATTTTATTAATCATCTTCAATGAGAAAAAAAACTACAAGGGGTGCCTATTTATAATAAAATCCTATACCCCAAAACTCGCGTCATGTGCGCAACCTATTACTTAGAGACGAAGTAATCACAAATAACTAATCAAAGTAATCTAAACCGTCCATGATGTTCTTAATAACACTAATAACCAAAATTCAAAGTACTAGATCGTCTGGAATGGTGGGCCACGATCATGAGAACCCATGGTGGGATTCACATGACGATCGGGTCCGCTCCAAGGAACCGAAACGCAGTCTTCTAACTAGGAGGCTCTCCCTGGACGTCGTCATCGATCTAGCTCGATGGTGGGGCCCTCCTTGCGTACGTGCGTAGGGGGGGCGTGCGTGTGTGCGCATGATGTCCCCATCATTAACTAACATCTCTCCAATGAAAATGTGAGAATAGAAAGTAAACCCTTAATCTCAAATGGGTGAGATCCAAAATGTCATTGATATATTTGTACATACGCAAGTGTACTAAAAAAGATGATAGTGTCTATGACTTGCCCAAATCAAAGAATATCCGTTGGTACAACGAGCAAAAGAACATAAAATAATGATAGTTTACATGTAGTGACTAGCGAGAATACAAACAAAACCTATATGGCTTGAAGAATGAACCATGCATTGCACCATCACTACTGTTGGTCAATATGTTGATGCATAAAGGCTCTAGAGAAGGATAAATTTCATCTATGACCACTTTTGCAAATCAAAGGAAGACTTCTCATTTGCTGCATCTTTTTATGAATATTTTTATTGTTTATGAGCTATGAAAGGAGAAATTGTTTCAATTCATATCCGTAGCCTTCATTGGTGCCTGTTTCTTAGGGCTTCTTTTGATAGCTAATCAGTATTAGAATACCATTAGATTCTTTCTTCTCTTTTTGTCTTCTCATTAATCTTTTATGCTTTTCTTAACAGCTGTTGCAAGTACCTCACTGGAACTGATGAAGAAGGATATGAGTTGTTTGAGAATGAATTTGGAGGAAACACTCAAAAGAAAAAATGAATATCGGTACTAACTATACTACTTACTAGTACACATTTTTTGTGTGATATGACTGTCTATTGCTCGTATGCTACGTTCTTCATCATCATCGTTACCGTCTTACCCTTTTTCCCAAAGTTTCGCGGTTCGGTTTTAAAAGGTAGATCAAAAAATAGTTTTACAATTGGCTGCCCACTAGACAACCTTCATATGCTATGGTCTTAACAACTAAGAGGCTAGTTATTCTGTAGCTACATCCCATTCTATCGAAACAGAAAAAACATTTTTACTTAAATATTGGAGGTGGACAACATCAAGAAAAGCAGCCACCTTGAGTAGGAAAATGCTTGCAAGGACAAAGCTCCGACAACATCAAGTTGGCTTTTCTGTTAATTGTAGACCTAGACATGACTGTGATAGGATATAATGTTTGTTTACTTGCATCTTTCTCATTATATTCATCCATATCATGTTATTTATTTATTGCTCAAGATGCTTTCATAACCAAACTTTTTTGTTCTACATCCCACACTCCATGCCCTATATTGCTTAAAGGAATTCAAATAAGAAGGTGGGCACATAAATAGTAATATATAGACATGGCCTATCATTATATAATTATGAATATATGTACTTTTACTGATTGTCCAAAAAAATAACTTAAAACCGTCACTAGCTTAGTTATAGACTATATATTGGTGCTTTGTGATTACTCTGGTGTAATGATTGAGCAAAACTCTACATTGATTTTCTCACTAGCTTAGTAGAAATATTTGCTTCACATTTTCCTTTTCCATTTCTACAGGTTGGAGTGGCTTTGCTTAGTTGTAATTGTTTTGCTTACATTAACATTTCTACTTAACAAACAATAAAATTAAAATCAATGACAAAGCAAAAAGTGACAACCAAATCATTTTTTTTTTAGGGAGAGAAGGAGAAATCATTGTTCTATGTGGAAATTTCCAGAGGGACATTGTTCAGGGAGAAACTGAGGAGTTATGGGCATTGTTATTGGACAAAGAGGTTCTTGAAAACGAAAAGTTTATTTCAAATATGAAAATTAATGCTCTAAGAAATTCTACATCAGCATTTGTTGAAGAGATTCTTGAGGAACTTCACAACTCTAACTCAGGTAACCAAATGTTTTTTGTTTGCAAAGTATGATTTATTTCCATGATAGGAACAAATGCAATTCTTTCTTTATGTTTTCAGTTCTCATGCTGGTTCTCACTATCAATATGTATTTAACCACTAAGGCCATATTTCTAGATTTCATAGTAATGTAGTTCATATTTTTAATTTTTTTTTTTTTTTTTTCCTTATTGTTATTAATCGAGTTGATTATTGTGCTTAACTTTCATGCTATATTGTGTGGAACACTGAGTGAAAATTGAATATGATCTTTCAAATCTGAGTGAAAGCCGAGAGATGCAGAAGATTTTCTATGTATTTGAGACAACCCAATGGGGTTGAATATATAGAGATTACAACCATCTATACAAGGAAAGTAATAAACGCAAGATATACAAGGTATGTGAGGTGTCTAACATCCCCCCTCAAACTAATACTGGTCATCGACAAGTAATAGTTTGCCAACAAGATACGAGTGACGTGCAGACGTGAGGGACTTGGTGAGAATGTCAGCAATCTGATCATGGGATGCCACATGTGGAAGAGAAATGAGCCCAGACTGAAATTTCTCGCGAATAAAGTGACAGTCAACTTCAATATGCTTTGTCTGTTCATGAAAAATTGGGTTAGAGGCAATCTGAATGGCATTGAGATTATCGACATGGAGTGGAGTAGGATTCTGCAGAGGAATGCCCAAGTATGAAAGAAGTCCACGTAACCAGACAAGCTCACTACACGCAGCGGACATCGCCCGATACTCGGCTTCTGTACTCGATTTGGAAACAGTGGCCTGCTTCTTACACTTCCAAGAGATGAGAGAAGTGCCGAGGAAAACACAGTAGCCAGTGGTAGATCTTCGTGTGAGAGCGCATCCGGCCCAATCAACATTCGAATAAGCACGAAGGTCTAGAGTCGCCGTGGAGGAGAAGAACAGAGATCGATCTAGAGTTCCTCGAAGGTACCGTAGGATGCGCAACACCGCAGTCATATGAAGAGTCCGAGGAGCAGAAACAAACTGACTGACGACTTGGACAACATAGGTAATATCAGGGCGAGCCATAGTTAAGTAAACCAGACTCCCAACCAGGCGGCGGTACAAATCGGGCTGTGCAAGTAGATCACCATCATCACAGCCATAGTGAACGTTAAGTTCTAAAGGAGTCTGAACCGTCTTCTGATCCGTCAATGATGCCAAGGCGAGAAGGTCCTTGGTATATTTACGCTGGCTGACCAGAATTCCACGGTTGAAACGTGAAAATTCAAGTCCAAGAAAGTATGTTAGATGACCGAGGTCTTTCATCTTGAAAGATGATTGCAGAACTTTCTTTAAAGCCGAAATGCCAGTAGCATCACTACCAGTCAATAGGAGGTCATCAACATAAACCAGAACAATTACAATGCCGTGAGCAGTGGTGTGCAAAAATAAGGATGGGTCATGACCACTTTGAGTAAAGCTAGCACCCGTAACAACATTGTGAAAGCGTTGGAACCATGCCCGCGGTGCCTGTTTGAGGCCGTACAGGGCTTTCTTTAGGCAACATACCTTATCGTCAAGAATTAGAGAGCCAGGAGGAGGTTTCAAATATACAGTTTCTTGGAGGTCACCATGAAAAAAGGCATTTTTCACATCCATCTGAGAGAGTGGCCATGAGTGAACAGAAGATATAGCCAGAAGAGTACGAACAGTTTTCATCTTGGCCACAGGAGCAAAAGTCTCATCGTAATCAATTCCGTATTCCTGTTTGTATCCCTGAGCGACAAGTCGAGCCTTGTATCGATCCAATGATCCATCAGATTTGAGCTTGACAGAATAAATCCATTTGCTACCAATTAGCTATTGGTCAGCGGGTCGAGGGACAATGTCCTGCGTATGGTTATCATACAATGCCGCAAGTTCTTCTGCCATAGCCTTCTTCCAACAATCATGAGTGGCTGCTTGAGAATATGAAGTAGGAATAGAAACAGTATCCAGAGTAGCATTCATGGTAGACATAGAGCATATCAAGCGAGCAGGCGCTCGATGTTCACGAGCAGAACGACGTATCGAGGTAGGTTCGGGATCCGCAACAGGTACAGTAGGTTCGGGTTGAGTAATAGGTGGTGGATCTGTACGTGGTCGACGTGAGTAAACCTGCAATGGACGAGGGAGAGTACTCGAGGCAAACGGAATTTCAGGAAAGGTGGTTAGACCAGAAGAGTTTGGAGTGTGCGGAGGAGGAGATGAATGAAAGACAATATGTTCAAGAAAAACAACATGTCGTGAAACCCGAACACGACGAGAAACAAGATCATAACATCGAAAACCCTTTTGAGTTTCCCCAAATCCCAAGTACATACATTTGACCGATTTTGGAGATAGTTTATTACGTTCACGTGAAGCCAGGTGAACATAACAGATACAACCAAAAACACGGAGTGTGGAATATGCGGGAGGTAAGCCGGTAAGAAGAACAAGTAGGGAGATTTACCATTCAGAACTTTGGTTGGCATCCGGTTAATCAAGTAGAGACTGAATGTAACATGGCTTCCGCCCAGAAAGAACGAGACGAGGAACTCATAGTTGTCATCAGGGTGTTGGCAGTTTCAACAATATGACGATTTTTCCGTTCAGCCACCCCGTTCTGTGTGGAGTATCAGAAAAGGTGGTCTGATGAATAATCCCATGACCTTGAATAAATGTACGAAATTCGGTTGAGAGATATTCCCCCCCTGAGTCAGAGCGGAGAGTTTGAACTGGAACCCGAAACTGAGTCTCCACTATAGAGTGATATAACTTGAAATTTTCAAAAACCTGTGACTTAGATTGCAGAAAGTAAATCCAAGTGTACCGTGTGAAATCATCAATGAATATAACATAGTATCGTAACCCAGAGAGAGACATAATTGGTGATGGACTCCAGACATCCGTATGCACAAGTTCAAACATAGAAGATGATTTTGTAGTACTTAAAGAAAGGGAATACACTTACTTTTTGAAAGACAACAAGAAGAACAAGAATAATTCAAATCATTTTTATTAATAGAAATATTCCCTAACATGTCAGATGAAATTAACGAAGTAACCGATCCGAATGTGGATGACCGAGGCGAAAGTGCCACAGTTTCCAAATTTATTTGCTGAAGTAATATTTGATGAAGATGGGAGAAAAGAAACAACGAGCCGGAGTGACAGATGGATCAAAGTCTAGCACGTACAAACGACCATGCTGCCTACTCTTCCCAAGTACTTTCCCCGTTGCCAGATCCTACACAAAACAACAGTTGGGAAGAAATATGACTAAACAGTTATTGGATGTGAGTTGACCAACTGAAATTAAATTGGAGGAGAGGTTAGGGACATGAAATACATTACGAAGAGTGAACTAGCAATGAGCTGAAGGAGAGAAAGTCAATGATCCAACTGACTGAATAGGTAGTCTAGTGCCATCCGCAGTAGAAATAACTTGATTGCCGGTATAAGGACGAATGTCACGAAGATGGGATACATCACCGGTCATATGATTGGAAGCACCCGAATCGAAGAACCATGTAGAAGATGGGGATATACCTGACATACCGCGGCAGAAAGGGCCTGAACAATTTGCTGGAGCATCGAAGGAGTTAACGGAGATGAAAGACCTTCAGCAGAAGTAGTAGATGCAGAATCACTAATAGATGGCTCGGAAGAAATAGTGGCAGCCATAGCAGAAAGCACGACCACGTCCACGGCCGAAAGAAGATGCATAAGCTCGTGTACGGCAGTCCTGAATACCATGACCAGTCCATCGACAATAAGCGCACCATTCCTTGCATTGAGCGACAACATGACCACCTTGTTGCACCGCGATAAGTCAAAGGAGAGGAACCAGAACCACGTGGTGGTGGAGTTGTGGACACAGCAAGCACCATATCAGATGAGCCCGGAGTTGAGAGAACTTTCAGTTGTTCCTCAGCCAATAAATCATTAATAACCGAATTCAATGAAGGAGTAGGGCTACGGTTCAGGAGAGCAGCCCGACAATGCTCAAATTCAGGACGTAACTTCATAAGGAATTGACGAACTTGCACACTCTCGTGCATAGTTTGGAATATTTTGAAGTCATAGGAAATGTTTGATCCATCATAGCCATCTCAGTCCAAATTGTGACAATTTTGGAGTAAAATGATTGAATATTGTCGTTACCCTGAGTAAGGTTAACAAGATCCTGTTCCAGGCGGTATAACCGGGCTGCATTACTCTGTTGATAAATCGTCTGGAGATGTTCCCACATCGCCTTAGCAGTGCAATGAGGTGTGAGGCTAACAGCAATGGACCGATCGACCGAATCGAGAATCCAAGTAATAATCCGTCCATTGTTCATTTCTCAATCAGCTAATTTGGCGGCATCGGTGGGGATAGTAAAGATCCATCCAGTAGTCCCCACAAACCACGACCCTTGAGGAAGTTTAAAATGGATGGCCATAGAGAATAGTTGGTACCATCAAAACTACAATGTGGGGCTACCGTACGTGATGAGTCCTTATCCATTGATTGATCTGAAGTAATGGAAAGCATAGAAGAAGGTTTTTAGATGTACCGTACAGCAGGGGATCGGAACAGAGAGTGCTAAATCCGGATCTGGAACAGAGGGTCGCTAGATCTGGATCTGAATCTGGATCTGGTTCGGACGAGCAGAGGGTGGATTGGACGTGCAGGATCTGGACGAGCAAAGTGCGCCGGATCTGAATCTGGATCTGGACGAGCAGAGGACGAGCAGTGGCTGGCCGGATGAGCAGGGGCTGGCTAGATGCAACAGGGATGAGCAGAGGAGCAGAGGCGCAGAGGCGAGCAGGGACGAGTAGTAGGGCGATCAGGGACGACCGGACAATGCAGATCTAAAGCAGGGACGACCGGCGAGCAGATCTGAAGCAGAGGGGTTGCAGATCTGAAGCAGGGACGACCGGACGAGCAGATCTGAAGCAGGGACGATGCAACAGGGGCAACCGGACGACGCAGGGGAGGCGGATGAGCAGGAACAGTGACCGGACGCAGCAAGGAGGGCCGGACGACGCAGCAGGGGAGGTCGGACGGCGCAGGGATGGTCAGACGGTGCAGGAGGGGCGGCCGGATGAGCAGGGGCACTTGCCAGATGCAGCAGAGGTGATGATCGGACGACGCAGGGACGGTTTCGGATCAACTTGGCTCTGATACCATGAAATCCGAGTGAAAGCTGAGAGATGCAGAAGATTTTCTATGTATTTGAGACAACCCAATGGGGTTGATTATATAGAGATTACAACCATCTATACAAGGAAAGTAATAAACGCAAGATATACAAGGTAACAAGATATACAAGGTATGTGAGGTGTCTAACAATCTTTACTTGTTTTGTTTCTTGCAAGGGTTTTTGGGAGTTTAGTCACCGGTCAAGGTGGCATAAAATTAACAAAATCATGAAGAATCTTTCAATCTTCTCCATATTCTACTGATGTATTCTGCTGATGTAGAATATGGTTGATTTCATTTAATGCAAATGTAGTGTAGTCATGTGGATTGTTATGAGCAATGTTTTAAATATCGACAATATCAGCTGATATATCCCACGATATATCTTGTATCCCACCTGTGTGATACGAAGCGCATAGGTAGTGCTGATCAGTGTTTTAATTGTCGGTGATAATATCGTTGTCGAAGGAGCCGCGACAACGAACACCACTTATATCTTTTCTCTTCCAAATGTCGTCGATATTATCGCGATATCACTAGTATCAATAAAACATCATTTTATCGCCGATATTTGTGCTTATCCACCACAAAAGGGGTGATATTTTCGCTGGATGTCGACACCCGCAAGACAGCAAGGACCGTAAATACCTCCGAAATTATGAAAAAAATCGAAACATCTTCTATTTATTATTATTATTATTATGTTGGATCTTAGTTAAGCACAAATTTTCGGCTCTTCTAACGAAAGCATGTTGGATTAGAGGTTCGATTTGGTGGAGAAATCGACATTTCCTCGCTAGTTATCCCACCTGCTCGAAAACAAACAATTGTTTGAATAAACAGCCTAAAAATAAAAAATAATAGAAAAAATGAGAAAGGGGAGGGAATTTCATCGGAAGCTCCTCTTCTTCTTCTTCTTCTTTTTCTTCTTCATTATCTGCTGCAACTCTCTCTCTCTCTCTCTCTCTCTCTCTCTCTCATCTGAAAAAATGAGCTAAAAAGGCTATCTCTCCTCAATAAACGAGCTTGGAAAAGCTGTTTTATGACATTTTAATAAATGAGCCAGGAAAAGGCTGTTTTCTAACATTTTAATAAATGAGCATGAAAAGGGGTGTTGTCTTTAAAAGGCCTTATATGTTACTCGAGCAGTGTCTGATGCTTGATACACAGGTAGTAAGGAATTGTACACATGACACCTCTTGATTGGTGGACACTTGCTAAAAAAATCTGTTTAAATATTTTTAAAAATAAAATAAAAATATGTTGGATGGTTGGATGGATTGTTGGGATGAATGGTTGGATGGAAAAGATGGTTGTATGATTGCATGGATGTAGATGGATGGATGGTTGGATGGATGGATGGATGTATGTTTGGATGGATAGGATGAATGGATGGATAGATGGGATGGTTGGATGGATGGGATGGTTAGATGGATGGATGGGATGATTGGGATGGATTGACGAGATGGATGGATGTTTGGATGGTTAGATGGACGGATCTAAGGGTTGGATAGTTGGATGGACAGATGGATAGATTGATCGATGAGATGGTTGGATGGGATGGGATCTAATGATTTGATAGTTGGATGGACAGATGGATAGATTGATCGATAAGATGGTTGGTAGGGATGGATGGATGCTTGGATGATTGGATGGGATGGTTGGATGGTTAGATGGGCAGATGGATGGTTGGATGGGATGGATGGTTGGATGGTTAGATGGATGGATGGATGGTTGGTTGGGATGGGAATGGATGGATATGGATAGATGATATGGATGGATGGATGTTTTGATAATTGGATGAATGAGATGGTTCGATGGATGGTTAAATGGATGGGATGGGATGGTTGGATGGATGGATGGATGTTTGGATGATTGATGGGATGGTTGGATGTATGAATGAGATGGTTAGATGTTGGATAGATGGATGGATGTTTGGATGATTGGATAGATGGATGGGATGGTTGGATGAATGGATGGATGGGATGTGATGGTTGGATCATCATGCATTTGTGTCGTGCTTATATGTTTATTTATGCATTGATGTGTAATGTATGCATACATTATGCATGTTTGTTTGCTTATTCATTGATTTAATGCGATTTAATCCATTGTTGTATTCCTATTGGATTGATTTCTTACTACAACACATGGTTGGATGGTTGGATCATCATGCATTTGTGTCGTGCTTATATGTTTATTTATGCATTGATGTGTAATGTATGCATATATTATGCATGTTTGTTTGCTTATTCATTGATTTAATGGGATTTAATCCATTGTTGTATTCCTATTGGATTGATTTCTTACTACAACACATGGTTTTAGGCTCCTATTAAATAAAAACTTATTGTGTATGCACTCCATGTGCAATTTTTTTATTACTAAATATGCAAATATCTGTATTTAGACATTTCCTTAAGTTTCACTAAAAAATTCAATCATTTTCCCATGTATCTCCCCCATTTCTGGTTTTCGGCGATAACGATATTGTATCTTTATCTCTGGCTAGCGAAACTTATAGCGATAACGACAACTCGAACACCGGTGCTGATATATCCCACACATTTGTTCTGGTGAGCATTTTCAATTTTCGTTTTTTGTTGAAATTATATTAAATCAGTGTCAAATGGTTACAACAAATCCATTGGTTCTCCATGTTTTGCATGAAAAATCATGTAGTTAAAGCTTTGACTTCGATATCCATTGGTTCTTCGTGTTCTCTATGTTTTTTTTTTTTTTTTTTTTTTTTAATTTCAAAATTTTCCTTCGACTAGCTGTCAATCGAGACTAACTTCAAAGTATTTAGGAGTATTTGATGAAATGATCATCACATACACTCTAATTTCGAAATTTGAGTGTAGGTGACCCAATTTGGGAAAATTGGGGAAAATTCAAAACTTCCCTAATTTCTCCTAAATTGCTTACAATGTTGCATTACAAACATGAAATCAAGCATGTATGAGGGCTGATCTGCTGATTTGTCAAGTCCTTGTCAATTTTCAGAAAATAAAAATCACTTTTTAATTAAAAATTATTAAAATATTAATTTATTTTTTATATTTTTTTTTTCGAAATTTCCTTCAACAAGTTGTCAATTGAGACTAATTTTGAAGTATTTAGGAGTGTTCATCACATACACTCTAAATATTATACATTCAATTTGAATATAGTTGCATTAGTTCAGTTAGACAATGCATAGCTTAGGACCCTATACAAAGGAAACCTATTATGTGTACTTTTTTGGGATGTTATGATTTAAAAGTGTGTATTAAGGTCTTTTTTAACAATTAGAGTTGTACACGAACCGAGCTAGCTCGGTTAGCTCGCTCGAATCAACTCGGAAAAGCTCAACTCGACTTGGATCGAAACTGTGTTCGAGCCGAGTCGAGCTAGTTTTGTTGAGCTTAAAAGTTTTTGAGTCGAGTCTGAGCTGGACCAAGCTCGACTCGACTCGGTCTTAAGCTCGAACCCGACTCGGTTCGGCTCGACTCGATTTTTTGACTAGGTATATATATTTCAAAACATTAAAAAAAAAAAAACCCTAACCCACTCGAGTCTCGGCCGTTCTCTAGCGCCCGACCCTAAAAACCCTAACCCACTCTAGCCGTCCAGCGACAGCGCTTGACCCGGACCCTCCTCTCTCTCTCTCTGTGTGTCTCTCTCTCTCTCGCCATTCTCCAGCGCTCGAACGGCGATCGGCAACCACTCTCCTCTCCTCTCTTTCTCGCCGTTCTCCTGCCTGAACGATGACCGACGACTACTCTCCTATATTCTCTCTCTATTCTCTAGCGTCCGCCTGGACGATCAACAAATGAAAGGTACTCTCCCCTACTCCTCTCCTCATTTCTCTATTCTCTAGCGTCCATCCGATTAGCGGACCCCACCCGACCACTGGCCTGGTGGCTATAGCCCAATCGGACGGTCGAACCCCACCCGAAAACTCAAACTCGGCTCGAAAACTCAAACTCGAATTTGGCTCGAACTCGGCTCGAACTGGACCGAGTTGCTGACCGAGCCGAGCTGCCAATCCAGGCTCAATGACCTAGCCGAGCCAAGTTCGAGCTGAGGTATCTTGTCGGCTGAGTTGAGCCAAGCTGGGCAAAGCTCGACTCGTGTACACCTCTATTAACAATCCCTGAAGTTTCATTAAAAAATTCAACCATTTCCTCAATGTTTCCCCATGTTTCCTAAAAAGTACGATAAATTAACCGATACAAACGATATATCCCGCGCGATAACCGATGCGTATCTGTATCCTAAGGATGCAATATGTAACGTGATATCGATATTTCGAACCCTAGTTTTGAGTATCCCTGGTATTATCGATAATATCCCCGATTAATTTTTAATAGTTGTTTTGCTGTTTAATCATGCCATATGATGTGTGAATCATAGTAGAACATGTTAATGTGCATTTTACATATTTGGGGTGCCATTTTATATTTTTTCTATTTATGCATTTATTTTGGCCCTTTTTTTTAAAATTCAAAAAATCATTTTTTAATGATTCTTTTGTTGTTTTAATGATGTCATATGATGTGTTAATCATAGTAGAACATGTTAATGTGCATTTTACATATTTGGGGTGCCATTTTATATTTTTTTTAATATTTTTTTCTATTTACGCATTTATTTTGGCCCTTTTTTTGAAAATTTGAAAAATCATTTTTTAATAATTCTTTTGCTGTTTTAATGATGCCATATGATGTGATAATCATAGTAGAACATGTTAATGTGCATTTTACATATTTGGGGTGCCATTTTATATTTTTTAAAAAATATTTTTTTCTATTTACGCATTTATTTTAGCCCTTTTTTTGAAAATTCGAAAAATCATTTTTCAGTGATTCTTTTGCTGTTTTAATGATGCCATATGATGTGATAATCATAGTAGAACATGTTAATGTGCATTTTACATATTTGGGGTGTCATTTTATATTTTTTTAATATTTTTTTCTATTTACGCATTTATTTTGGCCCTTTTTTTGAAAATTCAAAAAATCATTTTTTAATAATTCTTTTGCTGTTTTAATGATGCCATATGATGTGATAATCATAGTCGAACATGTTAATGTGCATTTTAGATATTTGGGGTGCCATTTTAAATTTTTTAAATATTTTTTTCTATTTACGCATTTATTTTGGCACTTTTTTTGAAAATTCAAAAAATCATTTTTTAATAATTCTTTTGTTGTTTTAATGATGCCATATGATGTGATAATCATAGTCGAACATGTTAATGTGCATTTTACGTATTTGGGGTGTCATTTTATATATTTTTTTAATATTTTTTTTCTATTTAAGCATTTATTTTGGCCCTTTTTTTGAAAATTCAAAAAATCATTTTTTAATAATTCTTTTGCTGTTTTAATGATGCCATATGATGTGATAATCATAGTTGAACATGTTAATGTGCATTTTACATATTTAGGGTGTCATTTTATATTTTTTTCCTATTTAAGCATGAATTTTGACCCTCAAAAATAATTGCAAACACCTAAATGTAAGATATTTTCATATTACATTCATTCTAATATATCTATCATTGATAGTAGATAGTTAGAAAATTAAATATATGAATTTTGTAGTCAAATTCAGGTTATCTGGTTTATAAATTCATCAGACAGTCCGATACAACTTCTCACCAAAGAGTGGACCGTTACACAACTATAAACATGTTCCAATTTATAAATGAACGCATATTTGGAATGCTTAGAATGTTCCGGATTTAATCCATATTTTTTCATATTTTTTTGACAAAAAAAAAAATTGCACCGTTACGGCCCGTTACGCCCTATATCACCGTTACACCCCCGTATCCGTATCGGTTTTGGAGGGCACTGTTACGCCAACCGATACCGATACGGGATACCTTGATCATCATCCTTACTGTCATTAGAGTCATCGTCACCCTTATCGCCACCATCATCATCACCAGACTCATTCCCCGCATCACTCTCTGACTCAGTCTCGATGTCAGACAATGTCTCTCCGCCACGTGTCCCGCGTGATAGTGACTGCCGTGGGCTACCTTCCGGCCTCCTCGTCAATGGGTTGAATGCCTCAGCGGGAGACCTCTATTGCTCCACATGTGTGTTAACATCAATCCCTTGTGTCTTTGCTTCCGCCACAACATGTGGCTCTAGTCGCCCATCCGAGGTATCCAAGTCATCTGACCTAACCCACTAGTAAATTGGGTCATCCTCCACATCCTCAACATATGCATGCTGTCCGACCGTCATCAAGTCCAGTGGGTCTTCCCGCACTTTTCTTCTTCCTTCCGTGCGGAGCAGCCTCTCTCGTAACTTCATATTGTAGTGACAATACATTAGCTTCTGAAGCCTCTCATACCCTAGTCCATTACGTTTATTTGTGTGGATGAGAGAGAATGTACTCCAATTCCTTTCATAGGGTGACGAGGACACCGTCTATGCAAGCACACGAATAGCCAGTCGTTGTAACGTCTCGCAGTCAGTCCCGTACATGGACCACCATTTGCCTGCATATCATACGATTCTTTCATTATCTTAGATTTTTCAAAATAATATAACAGTTAAGTTTACCGCAGTAACTCACATGCCATCATAGTGTTCCTTGACTTCACCGCAGGGTGGCACCCAAACATTCCAACCACGTCGCGGAATTTAATAATTTGTTGATGGCGTATAGCAACCAGAATAAGTATTAAATGGTTGAGATGAAGATAAGGAGAATGTAAGTGTGGAACATATTTACCTTACTACCAAAGGTGCCTTTCCCTGGACAGTCGGGGAATAAGTGATCGTACGCCTCATCTACAACCCTCTTTAATGAATTATCTTCGAAGAGATTCCGGCTGTAGTGGTATTTGAGATTCAGGAAATACGCTGAAAACCAACATATACAGATTAGTACAAGTGTACAACCCTCGTTTATTGTTGCATATGGAAAAAAAAAATAATAATCCATATAGGTACTTACCAACCTGATGTAGTGGGTGAGAAAGCGTCTTTTCCCAACGGTTGTCTATTATTGCATGCGCCCACTTATATGCATTGGGAGCTTTAACCATGATGGCCTCTTTCATCGGTTGTATGGACGGATACAGTGATCCCATTGACGGATTTGTCTCATTGTCCACCATCCTCAACACCACATAAATGAGCTCTAGAATACCCACAGCACCATGCACGCGATCCCAAAATGAATTTCTCAGCACCAGTTCCTCGATTCTATAGGTTACTTTCGTCAACCTCTTTTTCTATTATTCGTAATCATGGGAGGTGAAAAGCTCTTGTAACCCCTGTCTGTATTTGAAAAGGCTGCTTAAGGCGATATAATTTGTGGCGAACCGCATCGCCCCGGGGCGCACTATATCCCCACCACACCTTTTGCGCATCGCGGCTAATAACCAGGCGTAGTTGTATACGAAGTTTGTGATGAGCTGTGCATCAGTAATTACGATCTTCACCGACGGCTTATCTCCGATCGCCTCCAACATGAGATCGATGCAATGAGCTGCACAAGGGGTCCAATACATATGATACTTGCTTTGAATATCCTTCCCCGCCTTGACAAATGCACTCCCATTATCCGTAACAAACTGCACAATGTTTTTCCTCCCAACATCTTGCATGACGTTGTGCATTAGTTTGTAAATGTAGTTAGAATCTTTAATCTTACTACTCGCATCTATACACTTTAGGAACACCGCCCGTCCCCTGGAATAGACCATAAAATTTATGACCGACATCTTCGTCGGTCCGGTCCAACCATCACACATGACGGTGTAGTTGTACATCTCCCATGACTGCTTATACGAATCAACATATGTCTTCATCTCTGCGTGTTCATCATCTAAGTACTTCTCCATAATCTGTGCGGATATGGGCGGCTGCACACCCTCACCCCCACGCTGCACTTCACTTATCATATTTTTAAGTGCGGACTTGCTGCGGCATTCGTGGGGATTTGATCGTATATAAAAAACTTTGCTATAAATTTTTTAACTTTTTTCCTCACATCCCCTCCACTAAACATCTCCTTTATTTTCTTTTTTGTCCCTCCTGCCTCTTTGTACATCCTCGGATCTGAAGGTAGATCTGGCACCCGCATGCTACTATTCCTGCTCATGCCCCATATTCCTCCCCACCTACTACCCTCTCCTGATCCACCCCTAACACTTCCCCTACTCCACTCCCCCCACCACGCTCATGGATAGACCCCTCAAATCTAGGCCTACTGGTGTCCCCACCTCCTATCTTGATCCCTCTCCCACTGATCCCGTATGGACTCTTGAACTGCGTGTCTGTATTCGGGATCATCATCGCCATCGAGATCCACTACATCCTCCTTGCCTACATATGGTGGCCGCCCCAACTCCTCCCTAATCTCCTTCTCCCGTGTATGTCGTTCATCTTTTGTCTTCACATTTTTTTTCCAATATGGTCCTCATTTCTTTTCGCACATCCTATGGGCACTTAAGGCAATCCACAACATTGCGATACCCTCTTGCTAAATGCTCCTTTAAGCGGCTTACCCCACCACTCCTCGATACATGGTTACATAAATTACGAATACTCCCGAATCGATTATCGGGAATGAGCCGACCGTACGTCCACCTTATATCAGGTTGTCTCCCTCCTCTTCCTCCCGACATATTTTATCTGTAAAATAATATTTTATCTATCCGTCGAGATTGGATAGAGCCAAAATCAGATAGATCCACCACTCAAATGGGTCACACCACATGGAACAATGGGAATTGATGCGAACAATAGGTTAGTAATAAGGGGCCACCATGATGCGGACCTTCAATCAAAGCCGTTAATCAGGTGTAACTCACTAAAATAAAGAGAAGGTACAAAATTCATCCTGATAAAAGAATCTCAGGTGGGCCTTACAGCATGAATTTATCAATTTGGAAGCAGTTATACATTGTTTCCATTGGTGTGGCCCACAATAGTTTTTTAATCAGGCTTATATTTTGTATGTACGGATCACCGGATGAATGGTGGATTTTACGTTTACAGCATGTTTTACCCTACAGAGCTGTGACTGTTTTATTCCTAGCATGTTTTCGCTTCATACAGGTGTATATGACCATATCAACAGGTCGGATGGAAAATAAATGACATGGTGGACCCTGAAGTGACGCCACCAAGTTCTGTAGGGCCCACCATGATGTATGTGTTGTATCCACACCGTCCATCCATTTGGAGATATCATTTTAGGCCATGAGAAAAAGAATGAGTCAAATCCAAAGCTCAAGTGGACCCCACCATAGAAATTAGTGGAGAGAGTGACTCCCACCGTTAAAGTTTTCTAAGGACCACAAAAGTTTTCGATCAAGTTGAAATTTGTTTTTTCCCTTCTTTCATGTCTGTCTTAACTTATAAACAGGTTGGATCTCAGATAAACATCATAGTGGACCTTAGGAAGGTTTCAACGGTGGGCGTCCCTTTCCCCATTGTTTTCTGTGGTGGGGTCCACTCCAGATTTGGATCTAACTCATTCTTTGTCTCATGCCTTAAAATTATCTAGCCAAATGGACGGACAGTGTAGATACAACACATACATCATGGTGGGCCCCACAGAACCCGGTGACATCACTTCAGTAGCCAGTCTGGCTACTCAACCTGTCAGTATCTAATCCGCGCGGAAGCTAATTGCGTACTGAGTACCTAAGTGTACTCAGTAAACTCTGTGGGGCTGACCCTCATTCATGCATGTTATCCACTCCATCCATCCATTTTAACAGATAATTTTAGGGCTTTAGCCCAAAAATTAAGTCTATCAAAATCTCAAGTGGACCACACCAACGGAAACAGTGTGAATTGAATTTCTACTATTGAAAAGTTCTTGGGGGCCACGGAAGTTTTAGATCAAGATGATATTTGTGTTTTCCATTCATCCATGTCCGATTGATCTTATTAACAGGTTGGATGACAAATAAACATCACTGTGGGCCTTAGAAAGGTTTCAACGGTGGAAATTAATAGTTCCACTGTTTCCTGTGGTATGGTCCACTTGAGTTGTGGATATGCTTCAATTTTGGGCTCAACACCTAAAATGATCAGTAAAAACGGATGGACGGCGTGGATAAACCACGTGCATTCACGATGGGCCCAACAGAGTTTACTCAGTAGGATAAGAGCGTACTGAGTAACTTAGTGCGCAATCCGATTACAATTCGGCCCTCATTGACGGGGCACAAGCGACGTCACCAAGTTATGTGGGTCCCACCATGATGTATTTTTTGTATCCACACCGTCCATCCATTTGAAGAGATCATTTTATGGCATGAGCCAAAAAATGGGTCAGATCCAGAGCTCGAGTGGACCCCACCATAGAAAACAGTGGAGAGAGTGATGCCCACCATTACAAACTTATTGAGGGCCACAAGAGATGATATTTGTGTTTTCCCTTAGTCCATATCTTCCTGGACTTATGAACAGATTAGATCACAAATAAACATTATGATGGGCTCTAAGAAGGTTTCGAGTTTCAATGGTGGGCGGACTGTCCTCATTGTTTTCTATGGTGGGGTCCACTACAGATTTACATCTGCCTAAATGTTTGTGTCATGCCCTAAAATAATATTTCCAAATGAATGGACGGTGTGGATACGACACATACATTACCGTGGGACCCACAGAACTTGGTGACGTCACTTAAGTAAATGACCACAGTACCGAGTAAACTCTGTGAGGTCCACCATGATTTATGTATTTTATCCGATCCATCCATCCATTTTACTAGATAATTTCAGGGCTTTAGCCCAAAAATAAAGCATATACAATGTTCAAATGGGCCACACCGTAGAAAACAGTTGAATCGAACATCTACCGTTGAAAATTTCTTGAGGGCCACAGAAGTCTTGGATGATTGGATCAAGCTTATATTCGTATTTTCCCTTCATCCACTTCTGTATGATCTTATTAATGGTTTGGATGACCAATAAACATCACTGCAGGGACGAGAAAGGTTTCAACGGTGGAAATCAGTATCACCACTGTTTCCTGTGGTTGATCTTTTAATATTCCTAAATTTTGGGATCAACCCCTTAAATTAGATGGGAAAACGGATGGACAGCGTGGATAGACCACATACATTAAAGGTGGGCCCAACTGAGTTTACTGAGTACGATAAGAGCGTACTGAGTAACCCACCACGCAATCCGATCCCATTTTCACCCCCATCCGCGTCCCTCTCCTTCACGAACGCAACAGGTCCGCGAGGGTTCCGGAGCAACGTTCGCGGCGATGATTATCATTCCGGAAGGAAGGGGTTCCTCAATCCGGCCTGATTTCTTGCCGGAATCTCCGAGAAATCCCCACAGACACTCTCCAATCAGCGAAGAAAGAGGGAAATTAAAGAAAATAGCGAGAAAAATCATTGGAGAAAGAGGGAAATCGTACTTACCTATCAATTGATGGAATGGCCCACCTCCGATCGCCAATCTTCGCTACAGCTTATAGGTACTCTCCGATTTCTCCTCTTTGTTTCTATTTTTTTTTTTAATTCTCTACAACCCTGCATCGGCTTTTTATGGTCGTTGTGGGTTGTTGGCTACAATGGGACTCGTGAGTCCCCTGTAATCAACCCGTGAACGTCCATGAGTGCGTCTGTTGATATCCGAAAATAATGGAGGAGGAAATCGTGCGATATCGATGATACGTCGTGTGATATGTACGATATATCGTGCGATATCTGGATTTGGTTTTTTTTTTTCTTTTAACTTCCAGGGGTTATTGCGTGGCTTTCGTCTCGCTAGGGGGCGATAACGATAATATCGGCCGATAGTATCGATATTTCGAACACTAGATCCTTCACTCTTATGAGCATTCAAAGCTCCTATTTAATGAAGAACATGAACTTGTGCCTTCTCTAGAGTTCAAAGACCAAACCAATAGAAAAATCCTTGGTTCTTTGATACTTTAGAGCGTCCATAGGTTGAATCCCTTAGGAAATCTACTCATTATCCTTGATAGAGATTCAACCAAACTCCCATAACCTTGGTCACCTTCTATGTACATCTTATGCAAGGTTTTTGATCGTGAAGTTGAACCAACAGGTAAATCCAAGCTATGTGATTGGGGGAGCACCGGGAAGTTGATTCAAGCTCGAGAGCACGAAGATCTAGAAACCCGAGACAAGCTACAAGAGAGAACTCAACCCGACAAGTTAGTGTCGTTATAAGAGTTCAAAAGTTTAGTCTCTTTCCTCTTGTAGGATTGAGGCTAAGAGTTTGCTATCAACAAACTCGTTTAGGTTCCTTGTGTGGGACCTTGGCCGGTGGGCCTAAAAGTAGGTGTCTTGTGTGGGACCTTGGCCGGTGGGCCTAAACGTTAGGTGCCTTGTGTGGGACCTTGTGGGACCTTGGCCGGTGGGCCTAAACGTTAGGTGCCTTGTGTGTGACCTTGGCCGGTGGGCCTAAATGGTGGGTTCTAGGTGTAGGACCTTTGCTCTTGCGGAGAGCATAAATTTGTGTCCTTGGTGTAGGACTATAAAGGTTAGAGGTGAACCTGTTTAAAACCTTTGATAGTGAAATCCGGTGCACTCTGGGATTGAGTGTGGATGCCGGGAGTGGAGTAGGCACGTAGTCGAACCACTATAAATGCTTGTATTTGGAATTGTCATTTGCGCATCTGTTTAATCATGCTTATATATGCTTGAATATTTAATTTAGTATACATGATTGAATGCATGCGATTCATCAACAGGAAGCACATTCCACACAAAAGCACACAACACTAGGCTAGTTATTTTATCTGCAAATCTCTAATAGCCTTTGTGATTGGATCCTCTAACTGGCTTGGAAGTCATTAGAGTTATATTGCCTTACTTACTTTAAATTAAATAATTGTTTGAGTTAGGCAATCAAGTTTTTAAATAAGAGGAAATAATTTTTAATTTTTAATTTAATTTATTTATTTATTTATTTATTTTGCATGCACTCACACCTCAGTGGAATTTCACCACAACGGGTACTCGAATTCATGACCTTGTGATGATACTCTTGTGAGTCTACCACCAAGGCATGAGTAAGGACCCAAATAAGAGGAAATATCTGAAAAAGTCTTATTCACCCCCCTCTAGGACTAATAGAACAGTTCCATACTTCTACTAGTGCGGTGCAAACTGCAATTTCAAAAATAAGTGTTTGAAATGAGCGATAAATGATGTTCTTGTGTTTCTTCATAGCATTACATGAGTTCAATCCTATGGAAAAACATTTTAGTATTCTCTTCATACTTCATTTTTACCACCCACTCATGCTTCTTTTGCTTGCAATACTCAAATATCATTTTGTTAAACACACCATGATAGATCTCTTTGAAAGTCCAAAGGCAGTATGTGTCTTGTTAAAAGTTGTAGACAAATTCAGTCTTACAGGTTGAGGTGCAATGCGGAAATTCAGAAAATAATAAACTTCTCAAGGATATTGATGACCTGAAGAAATCATTACTTGCCCTGAACTGGTTTAAAGATAGTTCTTGGTAAACTTTTATTCTTTTCTTTTGTTGTCATATTTCCCAATTAGCATGTTTTATTAGAACTATTCCGCATTAGACTGCAAATTCTTTGTTGTGTTTCATTTCTAGTTGAAGTATGGTCTTATTGTGTAGGTGTTAGTGTACCTTTTGCTTTTTATATTTGCATATGATTCTCTCAAGTATGATAAATTCCCTTGAAGTCCTCAAATGCATTCTATTGAGTCATCATTGATATGGACAGCTGCACTTCAATTTTTTATGAAGACCTGCTAGTTTTTTTTATTTGGAACGGAGGAGTTGTCAAGTAGATTTCTTATTTTTCGGTCATTATCCAACATTGGGACTCACCAGTTACCAGATCATTGCAAGACTGAAACATAATCCTCATTTTCTATCCTAAACATAATCCCTTGTCCAACTTTTCTCTAACTTATGACTAGGGTGTAAACAACATTCAGCGATCTTAGAATTTGATTTCCAATAATTTTTATCCCTACAGTCCCAAGTTTGGGATCGGAAGCCCCAAGGAATCTGGTGTTCCGACAACTCTATTTTCTATTAGAGTTAAATGTTCAGATACATCCTCATAGAAGTTCTGCTAACATCTCTAATACGGAAAGTACTTGCTCAGGGATATGTCATCTCCTTGGTAGTGGGTCCATGGCATTAACTGATGCATAACCAGTATGTTGTGTGATTCCTGTATGTAACCAGTTCTGCACATGATATGATATGTACAGCTATACAGTCTACACGTGGGCACCCACAGTGGTCAGCTCCAAGCCTCGTATCAAAATTTTAAGAACTTTCTGCCATGTAGAAGGGATATGAGGTAGTTTGACAGTTGACTGGTGTACTTCTTAAGCAAACTTTACTAGTCAGGATAAATATGCTGTACTTTTTTCAGGGAACTAATCACCTACGGGCAATGACACCGCAATTTGTGGTGCCATGCCATCTTTCCTACCGACATGCACTTGTGTAGGACATCTGTACAGTGAAAATAGTTGGCCCCACCTTGAAGACCACCCTTTTCAAAAAGCAAGCTACTCTACTAACAATTACAAATCTTGTTTTGGATAATAAATCTCCTAGCGAACTTTTTAATCAAAAGGATCCAATTACAAGTGTTCCTTTAAAATTGTCTGTTTGGAATGCAGGGAAGAGTGTGAAAAGTGAAGAGGAAGATCACCATCTTCCTCAAGTGATCAAAACCTTGAATCCACAAGGTAGTTTCTTGAATCCACAAGAAAAAAGAAGAAGAGAAAACTCGAATATTTTGTATTGCATAATGTGTAATGTGTTTTTCTCAATTACACCACTAATAAGGAAACAAAAAAACCCTAATTCAAACTTACCGAAAATAGTAAAACTCGTCTGGAGCCTAATTTGCCAAAAATAGAAAGTTCAACTAAACCTTACTAGAGGTGTCCTAGCATGATTACAAGTAATTTCTAAAGAAGAAAGGAATCTAAACTCTAAAAATAAGGAAATATGACAAAAATTGGAATTATTAAGAACAATAAAATTTCACTAAAATTCCGAATTTAACCCTCAAGATGAGCGTTTTTCGCAAAATGGACTGATGTGACCCATTATGTGGGTCGGTTGACTCTGGATGACCCTCTACATAAAGATCGATAGGTCGTGCGTCCCGTGACGATTCCTGGATCAAAAGTTATGGCCAATTTATTGTTCACACTTCAAATGGCAATTTCTCCCTATCCGGAATGAATACCTTCGATCCGGACGTTCCTAGGGCCCAGTTACATGATGCCCTACGTAGGATTGGGCTCAAATCTGACGGACTACTTCCACTTCCGTTTGGCCTTCTTTTGGTCCAACCATGCTAAGAATGTATTTGTGCCTCGTCCTACATCAGTCCCCTTGACTTATAAAGAACTCGTCCTCGAGTTATTCAACGGACTCAACTCATTACACTCATATAGGTTTGCCACATTGAAAATCCGTGAGATCTCCATGCCTTTGGGAAGATCAACAACAAAGGCGTTATCATTGATTTTCCTAAGAATTAGAACAAGGCTGATCTTCTTATTCATCAACTTATTATAAGTACTGGTTGAAAACCTCTCCTTGCGTAGGTGAACAAGCACGTTATCACCCACTTCAAAAACTTTCTGCCATCGATGTTTATCAACCTCTTCCTTGTACTTGGCATTGGAATCCTGTAACTTTTTCTGGACATCAACATGTACTGTTGTGATCCAATTTGCCATGTTTTTTGCCACAACACTCATACCTGCTAACTTAGGAAAATGGACTAGGTCGAGTGTATGTTTAGGAACATGACCATACATAACCTCGAAGGAGGACTTGTCGGTGGATCGATTCTGCATGTCGAAGGTGAACTCCACCTAAGCAAGAGCAATATCCTGCATGGAGGGCAATTTGTTGGGAAGTTCATCGGGCATAGTCCCCTTAGACTCTTTTAATACTAGTTTATGCTTCTCTAAGATGTTCATTGGTTCTACTTCTTTTTCAGTTTCAACTAATGCATTAATCTCCTGATGGGGACAACACGCGCACACGCACGCCCCCTACGCAGATACGCAAAGTGGGCCCCACCATCAATCTGGATTAATGACAACATCCATGGAGGGCCTCCTAGTTAGAGGGTTGTGCTTGGAGTTGACCCGATCATCATGTGGATCCCACCATTAGATGTCATGATCGTAGCCCACTACCCTAGATAATCTAGGACTTTGGATTTTGGCTATTATCGTTATTAGGAACATCATGAACGATTTAGATTGCATTGATTAGTTGTTATTTTTGTTACTTCGTCTCTAAGTAATAGTGTGCGCACATGGCGCGACTTTTGGAGTATAGGGTTTTCTTAAAAATAGGCAACCCCTTGTAGGTTTTTTCTCATTGAAGATTATGAATAAAATTCTGCGTTTTCCTGCTTTTCTAATTCTTTAAGTTATGAAAATCTAATTGGGTGCGAAACCCTCCCTTCTTCGAATGGCTAACTCCCGTGGTGCGAAGCCGCGGCCATCCCAAATCGCCCCTCACCTCTTACCCTCTATATTCATCATCTCCCACAGCCATCCACTCTCCAAATCCACGCCCTTTTGTAGCCAATCTTTCCTCTACAGCAGATTTGCAGAATCAGGCCCTGCAGGAGGGTTGAAACTTCGGCGGCGCACCGTGCACAGACCAGACGTCCGATCAGCCTGAGATTTGGTGTATGGGTGGCCCACTCCTGGCCGACCAGACCCAAGCTTTCCCTTTTTGGGTTTGTGGGCCCCACACACGTGCGGGTAGGATCCCACGCACGTGCGTCTGGACCCCAGCCGTTGTCCATACGTGTGGAACATCTCGGGTTCGTCTTTCTCCTCCATTTCACTCCTCTCTCGCCTTATTTCCCTAATCCTAACCCTAGATAATCTTAAATCTCAAGTTCTATTCCACTTTTGCAACCCTAGGTTTTCCTGAATTGAAACATGTGAATCCCTTGGATTGGGGAATAATCTTTTGTATTTGTGGATGAATCTACTCTCCTTTGAGCATTGTTTGGTTTATAATTTTTAATTTATCCAGCCCTAACATGTGTAGGCTTAGACCCTTGTAGATTCCCTTGTTGAATGCTTGACTTTATGTGGGATGTGGAATTTTTGTGATTGTTTTAAATTAGTATGATCTAAAGCTTCAAATCTTGCATATCATATTTAATTTTCATGTCCTACATCATGTCCCCTGTCTCCTCAAATTCTTTAACAAAATCCTATTCGGTAATGAGAAACTGCCCTTCCACTTTAGTAGTCTTGGGTTGGTTTTCTGTTTTCATAGGGGTGAGAATAATCTTTCTACCATCTTTAACAAAAATAAAAATATTATCCCGACCTCTATGTGTGACATCAACATCGTATTGCCATGGTCAACTAAGTAATATGTGACAAGCTTCCATATTGACCACGTCACACGTTACTTCGTCATTATAATATTTACCAAGGGAGAAGAGAATACGACATTGTTCAGCTACCTTTGTTTCGCTAACCTCCTTGATCCACCCAATTGTGTATGGAGAAGGGTGTTTTTCTATCTTTAATTGCAGCTTCTCCACCATAGTCTTCGTCGTCACGATGTTCTCATTGCTCCCGACATCTATGATCAAATCACAGATCCTTTAGTTCACGTGCTGCTCGTGTAAAAGATGTTGTGCCATTGTAGATCTATCTCGTGTACAAGAACTTCCTCACAATTAGAGTGGTGGCTTGCGATTCACCATCATCGGGTGGTGGCTTGCAATTCATCACCAATATCACACCACGAACATGATGACCGCAATCTCTATTGCTGATATCATGTTGCTCATTATTATGAACATAGGTTTGTCCTAAGGCTTTCGTCAAACGATTGATCGTTGCTTGCAGTGCTTGCATGGCTCGCAGATTCTTTTACTGGAAAGCTTCAAATGCCATCATTTTCATATGATTGTTCCCTAGAGCATCGTCCATGGGATTATTGCCGATACCATTGTTAGATGTCATCGACTTGAGGAAAAGCCTTGCTCTGACACCAATTGATGCAGGGAAGAGTGTGAAAAGTGAAGAGGAAGATCACCGTCTTCCTCAAGTGATCAAAACCTTGAATCCACAAGGTAGTTTCTTGAATCCACAAGAAAAAAAAGAAAAGAAAAGAAAACTCAAATATTTATTGAATTATGTGTAATGTGTTTTTCTCAATTACACCACTAATAAAGAAAAAACGAAACCCTAATTTGAAATTACTCAAAATAACAAAATTCTAACCCTAATTGAAAGTTACCCCAAAATAGTAAAACTCATCTAAAGCCTAATTTGCTAAAAATAGAAAGTTCAAGTAAACTTTACTGGAAGAGACCTAGCATGATTACAAGTAAATTCTAAAAAAGAAAGGAACTCTAAAAATAAGGAAACATGACAAAAATCAGAATGACTAAAAATATAAAACTTTCTCTAAAATTCCGATTTTGATCCTCAAGACGAGTGTTTTTCGCAAAACGAACTGACACAACCCACCGTGTGGGTCGGTTGACCCTTGATAGCCTGCTACATAAAGATCGATAGGTCGCGAGTCTCGTGACGATTCCCGAATCAAAAGTAACAGCTGATTTATGGTTCACACTTCAAATGGCAATTTCTCCCTATCTGGAATGAATTTCTTCAATCCGGACGTGCCTAGGGCCTAGTTACGTTATGCCCTATGTAGGATTGGGCCTGGATCTTGATAGACTACTTCCGCTTATGTTTGGCCTTCGTTTGGCCTAGCCATACTAAGAATGTATCTGCGCCACATCTTACATCAGTTTGTGTTTGCTTTGTGCACAATTTTGACCCACATAAAAACAAATTATTGCATACATCCATCAAATGCATGTTTGTTGATGTCCTTTCTCGCAAAAAAGCTACAAGTGAGTTGATCCTGTCACTTGTAAAAGGTATTTTACGATGAATGTCACCTTTTTTCTAATAAATATTTCATATTTTCCAGAAGTAACATAGACAATCAAAAGAGTCTTGTCTTGTTTGTTCCATGTGACACTCCAACCATAGCGGAACCCTTGATCATGCTAAGCTACCAAGCAAAGAACTACTTGTCTATAAGCTTGCCGGGGGGAATAAATGGGTCATGTCTACTCGTTGAAACCCATTCGACACCAAGTCCGTCCTCATGAATTGATAATTGTCTAGGTACTACGCCATCTAAGGTTGATTTCCCTATTTCCCTTTGTAAAGGGAAACACACTAACATACCGTTGACAAGTTTGTCTCCTATCATTGCTTATCTTTGCCACATGTCTTTCTTGTCTCACTTGATTCTGTTTCTATTCCCAAAAGAATTGATGTGGCTCTTATGTATTCATCCTAAAGACTAGCTATGGCAAAAGAGATGGTTGCACTAGGAAAAATCATACATTGGATAAGATTGAATTACCGAAGGGAAAGCGCCTTGTCGATTGTAAATGGGTTTTCATCTAAAACATAATCTTGATGGTAGCATCTGTCGGTATAAAGTAAGGTTGGTTGCAAAAGGTCTCACTCAAACTTATGGTATTGATTGTTCGAAGACATTTGCTCTGGTTTTAAACTTAATTCCATTTGGGTCCTTATCTCTTTGGCTGCTCACTTCAATTGGTTGTTGCATCAACTGGAAGAGAAAAAATGCTTTTCTACATGGTGACCAACATAAAGAAGTATGCATGCGTCCACCTCCTGGATTTACCTGGAAGGGGGAGGAACATTAGTTGTGTTGGCCGCGGAAAGCAATTTATGAGCTAAAATAGTCTCCACGAGTTCAGTAGTGCACTTCTCAAGATTGTCTTTCATTGTTGCAGTGTTGAAAAAGTAACTATTCTTATCATCTATGCAAATGATAGTGTTCTCACTAGAGATGATAAAAGTACAAATAAGGAACTTAAAACTTATCTTTGGAGCTATTTCAACATCGAGGAATTGGGACCTTTTCTTAGAATTGAAGTATCTTGGTCCAAGGACGGGATAGTCTTCTCTCAACGGAAGTATACATTGGATCTTCTTGATGAGACAAGCTTCTAGTAGGGTGTAAGCCTACGGATACACCATTAGAGTCAAATCGCAAAATTTTTGGAGATGAATAAGTCCTTTCAAATCCTCAAGATCATCAAAAAATTATTGGCAAGCTAATTTATGTCACTATCACTTGTCCATATATATCACTCATGTTGGTTGTGTACTCCTTCAATTTATCCATGCTCCTCAAACATTACATCTTGAGGCTACCAAATGTATTCTTAGTATTTGGAGGGGTCACTTGCTCACATGATGAGGACATCTAAGCACCATTCATGGTATACTAGATGAGGAGAGCTTTGCCCACAGTTCTAGCATCTCTATGGTTGGATGATCATTATTAGAGGTGTGCACGAGTCGATCCGAGTCGAGCTTTGCCCAACTCAGCTCGACTCGGCCAACAAGATACCCTAGCTCCAACTCGGCTCGGCTCGGCTCGGTCCTCGAGCCTGACTGACCAACTAGGCTCGGGCCTGTTTGAGCCGAGTTCAAGCCAAGATCGAGCCGAGTTCGCCTGTGCAACATTTTCACAAACACATGGACTGCACCTTCAAAATCTCACTGTATGTAAAACAGCAGCAGTGGTTTTACAGGTATTTCATCAAACACCTTGTAAGCAACATAAAAATCAAGGGAAAAAAAAAAGGTATTTGTTTCATATACATACCTTCCTTGCCACCAGCCACACTTCATTGAGTCATTTCATCAAACATTTAGTGAGCAACATCAATATCAAAGTAACCGAGTCACCGAACTGGTTCGATCTGAGTTCGATTCGAGTTGGGTTCAATCCAAGTCGAGTCGAGCTCGGGCAAGCTCGAACTCGGTTCGAAATTTTTTCGAGCTCAAAAAATCAGCTCGACTCGGCTCGAACTCAATTTCAAACCGAGTTGAATCGAGCTTTTTCTAGTCGAGTCGAGCGAGCTAATCGAGCTAGCTCGGTTTATGTATAGCCCTAATCATTATATGGAGTCCAGATTGAGTAAGTTGCTATGTTGGAAGAGCACACATGCATGTTTATGCATCTTTGAAGGCCCCACACTAGGAAGATGCATGTGTGTTGCACATAGGAGCTGATTTGACACATCTAGACTGTTAGATTCATTGGACACTTATTGGACCGTTGGATCGTGATCGTTGACCATTGGACGTGATGGAGTCATTGAATGGCTTAGTTTAGTTGTTTTGTTTATTTATTTTAGTTTATTTTATGTTTTAATTGAAATAAGAGGGTATTTTAGACATTTCTTAGCACTAAGGGTGTTTTTGTAAAAACACCCCAAATAGACTATAAAGGCTTGGGCATGTGAATGCCCTAGGGTTATGATGCATAGAAAAAAAAATTCTCTTTTTGCTTGAGCAAAGAAAATCTCCTGTGATTGGAGTGGTGTGAAGCCATGGAGTGATTCCATCTTATCTCTTTCTTCTCTTCTTTCTAAGTATTATCCTCACTTTTCTCTCTTTCTACTTCCCTCAATCACTCTCTATTTCTCTCTATTGTTTTATTTTCCTTTTGTTTCCCTCTAAACACATCCCCATCATCTCCAAAACCCACCTAAATCTAAACCTACCTTAACCATACAATTGTACGGATCCCCACCCTTAACCGTACGGACGTGACTGTACGGCCGTCCGTACAGCCAGCCCATTCCATCTTTCTTTCCCTCTTTCTTCATTCATTATTTCCCCTTAAATTCCATAACCCTAAGCCTAAAACCCTAAAACTCTAATTTCTAAAACCCTAATTCCCAAATCCTAGCTTACCTAATCCCAAAACCCTAATCCAATTCTCAATTTCCTAGTTCCTAAATTAATCTTAACCTACCAAACCCTACTTGGATAAGTGATTCCCTTTGAATTAAGATTAATCCCTATGCTGGATGAAAGTTCTACCTTCCTTAAGTACTAATTGATTAATATCTTCTAAAGATCTCATTGCCGGATTATTGTTTGGTTTGAACTTGGGCATATTTAATACTTGAATTCTTCAAATTCGTGCTTTGAATTCTCTAATTAATCCGTTATTTGATTTTATTGCTACATCGTAAGTTAGATCATCTGTCTTGCATCAAATTTTGGTATTAGAGCCTAGGGTTTTGTGTGGTCCTCAAATTAGCATAGGACTTTCATGTCGCATTTAAAGTAGATTGTCATATTGCTGTGTTTAGGATTATCAGTCTTCTCATTCTCATCACATTGCATCTAGAGTCTTTAGTTCTTAGGTTCCCCATTAGATCCTCAGTTTATGCCCACTTGTACTGGGCGTGGTTTTAGTCTACACCCCACAATGAATTCGGAATAGCTTGTCGAGGCTATCAATGCCATCAATAACTCTTTCGCAACCATCGAAGCCCAAAGTAGAACCACCAGTAACTAACTGGTAGCCCTCATGAATGAGACCAATACTCGCATGACCTAGTTGAAAACATCCCTTCAGGCAAACCCCGACGTCGGGGAAGATGGTCAATCTCAAGTGGGAGATCAAGTTAGAAGACGTGGAAGAGGTCGTGGCCGAGGGAATGGCTGTGGTGGGGTGCGTACCCAACCACCCCTTGGAGAGTATCAAGACCACCATGATTTTGATGAGCGAGTAATGAAAAGTATGAAAGTTAAAGCTCCTAGTTATAATGTTCACTTAAACTCCAAGGCCTTCCTCGATTGGCTTCCGGACATGGACCATTATTTTGAGTGGTACGATACGTTTGATCGCCGTCAGGTGATGTTTGCCGAGATGAAGTTGGTGAGCCAAGCCAAGTTATTTTGGACAAATGTCGAGCGGAAGATGGAGATGTTTGGAGATTAGTCGGTCTCACTGTTGGCTAAGATGAAAGAGATCTTAAAGGAAAAGTACGATCCTCTCTCTTACTGCTAGAAGCTTTTAGATCAATGGCAATCCTTATAGAGAATGCTAGTGTATCGTATTGTGTATTGTGTGTGGTTAGTGGGCCCTTTTTAGTATAAGTGCATGTGCACACTTCCCTATTCTCCTGCGGTGTACTATATGCTTTATCATAATAAAATATTATGTGTTAGGGCAAGCAAACCTAACACATAATCTCTCCCAAACTCTCCTCCTCCTCCTCTCTTAATATTCTCATCTCTTCTTCACATTATCATCATCAAATCATTTTCTACTTGGTATCAGAGCAAAGATCCAGACATTCCACATCCAACAGGTTGGGAGGCGACACGTCACCTTGCTGACGTCAGCAGCCGTGTGACTGACGTCAGCGTTGTACGGACACATGGACTCCGTTTGAGCTAAAAGTTTAGGGGTTTGATAGATCTTGATTTTAGAAGATTTGTCATGATTTTTTCAAAATTTATTGGACCTCATTTCATGGTATTTTGGGCGAAAGAGAGAAATTCGAAAATCGGTCCTAGATTTCGTTTTTCTTCGATCTTCCTCAAATCGGTAAGCTTTTCTTTGGTTTCTTTGCTCAGGATGGACTGAAATCTTCCTCCCAAGCTATCCATGGTGGATTTTTTTACTTAAAATCAATGTTTGAGGGGTTTTTAACCTCAAACGGGCGTGCGGCTGGGCCGTTTTTCACTCAGTTGGCCTTTTTTTACTGCGTTTCATGGTTTTTTGGATGATTGATATTTGTTTGAGGTTTATCTCTTGTTCTCTTGAAGGATTGAGTGAGATAGAGTTGTTTGAATCAATCCTTCTTGGCATAGGTTTATTTATCTTAGACTCTACTATGGCTGACGATGGGCCCTCATCTCTTGGCATAGGGTCTCTTGAATCCAACCCCTTGCAGATTACCTCCATTAAGTTGAATGGTGACAACTATCTTCAATGAGCACAATCTGTAAAAGTATTGTTAGGAGCCCGTGACAAGTTGTCGTATATTTTGGATGATCCCCCAAGTTCTACAGATGTTACCTACAAGTCTTGGACAAAAGAGAATTATCAAGTTATTGCATGGTTGTTGAATAACATGGATTCCTCGATAGCCACTCAGTGATGTTTTTATCCTCGGCTAAAGGCATTTGGGATACGCTTCATGATATGTTCTCGGAATCTCAGAATTTTTCATGGGTATTCCAGCTTATTCAAGAAATTGGTCTATTTCAACAAAACTCCAGATCCTTAAAAGACTATTATTCGACGCTTCGGGGTATGTGGGATGAGTTGGATATGTATCAGCCTCTTCCTTCCAAATGTAAAGAGGATCATGAACATGCTCATAAGAACAGGATGATACTCGTATCATGCAGTTCCTCGCTGGGTTGAGTTTGATTATCTTCACGTTCGCGATCAGGTTGTTATGCAGGATCCTCTTCCCCCATTGACGACAGTTATGCCTGTGTCAACGTTCTATGATATCTACTCTTCCTTCTCATTCATTTGTGCCACCCGAGCGTTCGACACATCTTGATGGCGATCAGTCCTTCCTTGGTCTTCGGGTGCCATCCTTGAGCTCATGGCGCATTTCTGGTTTTGGTGGTCGTGGTAGAGGCGCGAGGGAGATCGCAGTCGTGGCGGCCGTAGTCTTCGTAGTCGTGATGGACGTGGACGAGGACGTGATGGTTCCCGCATTTGTTCACATTGCGGTGGAACTAATCACACTGTTGAT